>CM056209.1:45768735-45796235 GCA_029692085.1 Gymnothorax javanicus
ATTATCTTCATTGTCAGCTAATACTGAATGAAACAACATAATTCCTAATGTTCTTCATCAGCGCACAGATAAAAAATGCCTGATTATTATTTTTAATCAGGCTTTAATGGCAAATGCTGCTTTATGAAACCTGATTGAGTACGCTGGCGAATGGAACGTGTTTAATTAGCAGTAAAATTTAAATTTAACTCTCCATTCTCTGGTGAAGAAGTGCAGAGCCTCTTCATCTTTGGCAGTATGACAAACATAGGAGTCTGGTACTCACTGTCGTATACTTGCAGCCATTTCAGGCAGCTTTTTTTGCAGATAAATTACAGCTGTTGTTGTCGGCAGGCTGAACCGGGGCCTGATGATGAACGAAATCCATAAAAAAGCGCTGAAAGGGAGAGCAGATCTACATCCGTATCTCTTTCAATTTTGACCGGTTCTGGCTGCACACACAAGGCTCCAGCCCCCTGCTTTGTGCTGTCGGCACATGTTGAACAGAGCAGACAGAACGCTAGTCTGCTGTATTTCTGCTATGAAGCAGCCATTTACATGGTAATGTATTCAGATTTAATGGAACAGAGGCGAGAGGAGAATTTACGATGCAAATACAGGCCTCCGTGCCCCAGGCTTCGGAGCAGAGGGACTGAGCTCCATCGCTTGCTCCTGCCATATAAAGCATCTGGTATCCATAGATACAATGTAAGCCACGCCCAGTGGGTGGGGCAGGGCCACAGCTTTACCAACTAATAATGCTCAGGTCGTAGGTCAGTGGTACCCATGGGAGGCAGTTACCCTTAGTAACCAGTGATTCCCCTGCGGGAAGTAGGCGGGGCCTGCTGCTTGGAGATGCAAGGAGGGGAGGGAGGAGCCTGTAGCCACTTGCAGTGGGATGTGTGTCTGTCAGACCAGCTCACGGGAAGCCTGTCTTTCACCACCTGCTCCTACAACCAGGAAGACAGGTAGGCCTCTGCTGTTACAACAGCCTTGCTTTAAAGACTGCCGCTCTTGTCCTGCATCAAGGGCAGCCCTCCTTTATGTTTTATTTCAGAAAGTTTGCCAGTGACTCGGATACGTTGGTAAGGGAGTCAGTACTGTGACGGGCAGGCTAACCGAGGGAACGATGACCCTGGAGCCGGTATAGGGGCCATTATCAGGAGGCCAGGCAATCTGCTGTGAGGACGCAGGTTATAGGGAGATGTTTGGGGACCGATTCTCGCCCCTCGAGGACCTCAGAGCTGTCCCCGAGTGCTCGCAGCCGCTGTTTGGCCATTTAATTGGGCTCGGAGTTTTCTCCGGCTGAGCCCTTTCCGGCACTGAGAGAGAGAGAGAGAGAGAGAGCCAAGCTGGATGTGTAGAAAAAGAGGGCTGCTCTTTGTACGGAGTGGGGATAATTTGCTGCGGAAATCACTGGCGACGGAAAATGCGACTGAAAAGGAGGAAGAAAGGAGAGGGGAGGGTGGGACAAAAGGCCCTCAGAGAGCCGGGGACAGCAGGCTGTGGGGGGGGGCTGATGAGGAGTGGGGCATTAAGGATGGGCCTGTACATCTCTCTCTCCCTCTCCCTCTCTCTCTCCCTCTCTCTCTCTCCCTTCTCAATGGTGCCTCTGTACCTCCACACAAGCTGTGTGGTTCTTTGTTACACCATGGTGTGATTCTGGTGGATGTTCTATGGGTGTGTAGGTTGTGTGTGCACGTGTGTGTTTGCGCAAGTGTCCGTGCTTGATTACTGAGACTGCGACAGGATCTTCTCCCTCCACTTCTCTCTTGTTCAGTGATGGAAGCAGGTGGTGTGAATTCGGTAATAATTTACCCGTGCCCGTTAATCCGTCCCTCACGAAAATGAGCTAAAGGGTTACTATAGTATACTATAGGAATTGTATAGTGCTCTATGGTGTGGTTGTAATGTTCTATAGTACGTTTCACCAGCTGTGGTACTACCATAGTGTTTTCTGTAGTGTTATTTTACAAGCTGTGGTAGACCTACAATATTGCAATAGTAAAACTTTACTCTCTACAGTGCATTCCAAAAAATATACAATTACTACAGTAACACTGATAGTTTTTTGGTGGTAATTTCTATGGTATTCCTGTAGTGGTTTTTACAGGTTCCTCCGAACCTGTCTGAGCTCCTCATCGCGCCTGCGTTTCTGAATTAAAGGCGCTGATGAGAACTGCCCGGGAGCTCCAAATCAGCGGTGTTGTGAGGATCGATTCGTGGCCCTAGCTGATGGAGAGACTCGGCGTGTAGGAATGAAGCCCTCATAAACATGTCATCTGTGGAAAGCTACTCTTTGTTCTTGTGGAAGCTCTTTGAATATTGATTGTGTGCTTGTCTGTGCCGTGCGGGAGCCTAATTAACTGAGAGTGATACACTGTTTCCATGGTCTGTACTTTTCTTTTTGAACCTACTTCCCTGTGGTCAAGAACATCCCTGAAGGCTCCTCTCTGATTCCATAGAGGAGCTCTATCTAGTTGAAGTATTCTTCATTTGGAAAAATGGTTCAATCTGGGAGCTTTTCCTTTTCATAGCTAAGATAGACAGCTCTACAGCTAAAGAGCTACAAGATGTTTCTCTATTCAGAGAAGTAAAGAAACCCATTTTTTTTCTGGCGGTATCGAGCGTATTGCTCCAGTATAACTGACTATTATTAAATAAACATGGTAAAATATGCAGGGTGAATTCAACTCAACTCTTTGAGTTTAAAAGGGACTCCAAAAGAGCTGGTTTAACCCCAAACCCTTCACTGTTCGTCAGCTGTATTTTACAGGGTCAAAGGTGGAGTTGTGATGAGGCTTAACGCAAGGATACAGGTTCTGAGCACTGGTGTTGGTACAGATGAATGCAGAATAGGGAGGTTAGATTTGTAACTGAATGGCCTCGTGCTATAACAGTGTTTCAGAGACTGAGAGAAAGCTGTTCAGTGTGTGGCAGTTTCTGCAATGATGCTGTAAGTACTGCGTGAGTCCTCATGTAACCGCGGCTCCTCATAAACCCTCTTCTCCACGCAGGGGGTGACTCAGCGATATAATCACATTCCTGGGAAAGTTTCTGATTGGACGCGCGATTTGTAAATCAGACTTTATTTTAGCTGCTGACTCAGCATGTGTTGAGTGTTCTGCCGAGCACTCTCCCCGGGGTTCATTTTCACATGCTTATCCAGTTCTTTATGTAGATCAGCAGAGTGAGTCTCAGTTCTGAAATAAACGCGTGCATTAAACAGCAACTGCCAGGTAACACGTGCAGTAAGTGATCGGCCTCGGGTTGGTGTGCTGGGCTGCATTTGGTGAGCGTGTTTGCTGAAAGTCGAAGGCGAACATTGTAGAAGATTACTTTTCATTGTTGCTCATCTCAGTGAGGTGACAGAGCCGTCTCATGAGGGACTGTGACCTTTAACGGGACTATAAACCCTTTTTGGCCATTTGATTGCTTTCACCATGTAGCATAAGAGACACAAAATGATACTGCCATGATACTGAATTGGTCAGTCATAATTTAGGCAGTAGCTGGTACGCAAAGTTATTCACTATCGATTGTCCGTAGATTGGCTAGTTTCTTAAGTTTGGGGGAGCCTTGGCATACTTCTCAATTCTCTTACTCGACATTTCCTCGCTCTTTGATCCTCACCTGATCCGGATATTGTTCTGGATTCGCCGTCTTGCAGGCTGCCACAAAGCTCTTGTTTCTACTGTGAGGTGTGAGGATGGAGTTCTGAGGAGCCATGAGTGAGGATGTAGAAAACCAGCCTTTCTGGAAGATTCTCAGCTTAAAGCTATGATATCAGTAATGAGAGAAGCTGGCTGCAAATCAAGCTGTGCACAGCCGTCAGAAACGGTTGTCGCCTCACATAATGCTGCAGAGGAAATGACATCTCATTTCTCTGAAAACATATTTCCTTATTTTTTCTCTCCTTGGATAGTTTCCTTGCGTCTCTCCATGCATCCTCAGTGGGAGGGAAAGACGTAAGGAAGAGACGTAAGTAAGGGGAACATGGATGCTATTGTGGAGAATTGAGATGAACCCCTGGTCTTACTTTTTACAAGGTCTGGAACTTCATTTACATCCTGCCAATCATAAGGGAGCTCATCTCCTCTCAAAACCTAGTTTAAGTCAAAATGCACCTCGCCCACGATAACCGCGTGAGAGAGAGAGAGCGCAACAGTACAGCTCAAGTTCTGTTTGTGCTAGAAACAATCAAAAATTGAGTTGATCCTAGCTAGTTAACTTGTTATGTCAAGTGTAAACGTGTGAGTACTAATGCTACATCTTCCAATGCTTAGCTATTTGGGGGAGCTAGGTTAGCGCCATTGAAGGCATTGCAGTGAGCTTTGAATTTTGTTATGTTGTCAACGTTAACTTGTTCCCAGCCTAATCAACAGATGAAAGTTATCGGTAATCTCAGTGTGACTCAGTAGTCTTTGTTTGTTGGTCCGAAGCTGTGAGCAGGAGGCAGTAATGCCCATACACTCCTGAACAGTGAACGCTGAAATCTCAAACTGATAAAGTACGTTGGATGAGATGTTTTTTCTCTCGAGATCGCCTTCTCGTCAGTGTTTATGAAGTGCATATGTTCAACATTCCATGTTTAATTCACAGAAGTTTAATATCCCTTTAGGAATTTATAGTATAGATCTCTCATTGTTTCAACTCACTTGTGCCATTTCTTAACTTTTTATTCAAAGCTGAAAGTGTCATTAATAAAATGTATGCTCGTCTGATTTTGCCCTGGGGTTTCTCTCTGATATATGAGAAGTCTGTTAGATTTTAATTGGCCCTTAAAGAATGGAGCATGGGGTAGTGGTGTGACTCACTGTAAATGGTACTTCTTTGGGATCTTTGGCAAAAACTGTGCCTCACTCCCTGTTTGCCAGGTTGTTTTGGTTTCATGACTTTGCCCGTTGTGTCATTGCAGTGTGTAGGACGGCGCTGTTACTGGTGGGAGGACTTGCTGTACTGAGGAGACAGGAGATGTTTGGCATGTAAGCAGCTCGCCATGGCTCACAGGAAGAGGCCCGGGAACGGCATGATGTCGGACCCCCGAGCCCGGCCCGGCCCGCCCCCCTTCCCCGTGGAGGACTGTGACCTCGAGCCCCAGAGCGAGAGGTCCTACCGGAACCCGCAGGACCACGTCTCCAACGACAGCCGGCCACCCACTCCCCTCACGCCTGACCACGCCCGCACGGACCGCCTTGCTCACCACGACAGCGTGGACGGGGACTCCAGCTCCGACTACGTTAACAACACCTCGGAGGATGAGGAGGATTATGACGAAGGCCTGCCCGAGGAGGACGAGGGCGTGACGTACTACATCCGCTACTGCCCCGAGGACGACAGCTACCTGGAGGGTATGGACTGCCACGAGGGCGACTATGGTGCTGTCCCAGCCCAGCCAGCTTCCGACACCGACGAATGCCAGGAGGCGGTGGAGGAGTGGGCAGAGTCGGAGGGGCCGTGCGATGCCCTGGGGCGGGGCGGTGAGGCGCAGCGATATGAGGGGACCCCCGAGCCCGTCCTGGAGCAGCACCCCGACTCCCTGCAGGACCCCCTGCCCCAGGACGAGGAGTACGAGGAGGAAAGTGAGGACTACTGCCCTAACGAGGATGACGGGGTCGACAGCGGCGACTACACGGGCGACTATTACGTCCCCGAGGACAATGGCAACTCGGTGCACGTGTCCCCGTACAGGGGCCGCAAGGCAGGGGAGGTGGAGGGTGCCGAGGACGCCGAGGAGGACATCGACCAGATCGTGGCCGAGATCAAGATGAGTATGAGCATGGGCAGTTTGAGCAGTGGCACTGACCACAGTCCCGAGGAACTGCCCCCTGAATCTGCCCCGGTGCCCCCCGCCAAGCTCGAACCCGCCCCCTTCACCCCACACCGACACGAGGGTCGGCCCAAATCTCTCAACATCCCCCCCGCCCGTCACTCCAACCCCAACCTGCAGAGGGGCTTCAAGGCTCGGCCTCGCACCCCAGACGAGAGGTCCAAGTGGACCCAGGAGCAGGTGAGGGGACGGGGCGGGTCTGGAGACCTTTCTGGTTTAGTGGCCGTGCTGTAATGTTAAATGGAGGTACTTCTCCAGCAGAAGCTCAGATTGTGTGTTTAAATGGTGCTGGGCACTCTGTGTGGAACTGACTCCAGTGAAAGACCTCCCATTTCATGCTCTTTTCTGCAGTAGAGTAGAAAAGATCTCCTTTAAAAAGGACTCCCAGTTAACAAAGCCTCTTAGATGATTACAATATCAAAGGAAAAACAGGCTCTTTTGAGTGGTTTGTAACAATTCTCTCCTAAATTGATTTGCAACAGTTCAGCAGAGATGACAGCCATGAATTATCCATAAAGGTGTATCAAATTCCTGCAATTTCTCCATCCATGACAGGTTGTTAACATGATAGAATTTTCTGGGCCCTCATCTCTGTCGAAAATATCTCCTGAACGGGTAATTTGAAAACAGATAAAACCTTTTTATTGCCTAATGTGATGTTAGGGAGTGGTATCTTTATAATGGGCCTTTTGAAATATCAGGAACTGTGTTTGTATTTATTTTGTTATTTGTTAAATGTTAGTGCTTCCTATCACTTCCAACAGATTTAATCAACAGCATCTGAGCAAAAACATTCTGTGTACTTCCTTTGGTGCAGTGTTATCAACAAAATGCAGTGTCGCAAACATTTAATTTCTTTTCGTTAATCTCTTTGGTACTGTGTCATATTACTCCACAAGGTCCAGGTCTATCTGATCCAAGTACTTCAAATGTTTTTATTAATTTACACCTGCAGTATGTTTCTCAGAGAATACTCTCCATAGTGTACCTGTTTAGATCATTACTCTTCATGCATTTGATGTACAGTATTTATCCTCAGGATTTTACTTACTGTTTTTTTGCTATATGCACAGCAGTTATATTTTCCTTGGTATTGTATAGTTTGTATGAGAAAGCACTGCATGGATTGTTTATGCTGTTAACATTTTAAGAAGTGCCTTTAAATGGTGTCGAAAAGAAGATTCTTCGGGAATCACAGTTGACGGCACTTTGCCATAACATGAACCTCACCATCTGAATCCATCACAGGAACAGCCCTCTGTAATCATCCTCCATCAGAGAGTGCATGATGGAGGTCATTGATCTGTTGTTGATGCGGCACAGCATCATGCGTGTCCTGGCTAGTTAGCATTCTGCCACTGTCTCCCAGCTACCTCAGCTGCTGAAAGGAGTTTTAAAGAGATCTGTGGCTGGTAGATGTTTATCTGTGCTGGGGTCCAGTGACAGATATAGAATTGCCTTCTGCTGAGCCGTTCACTGACTGCACCCTGCATGTCTCTTCACCCTCCGGCTGGTGTGATGTCACATCCTGCCTGTCCCCCCCGATCAGATCTGAGCATCTGCTGGGAGCTCCTCCAAAACGCCACCTCGGCACAATCTTTCAATCATTAATTTTATCCAGTACAATGTTGATATAAAGTATTGGTGCAGTGCATGTTTCTGAAACGATGGCGGCTCAATTCAGAGTGACAGCCGGCCTTCCTGCATGCAGGTCCCATAATGATTCATTTATAAATCTCTGCCGTGTCCAGGATATGTTGAGGTTGTTAAATAAATGCAAATGATTATTACAAGCTGAAATATTTATAGCTCACAATTAATGTATGCAGAATTTATTGTTAAGGTCCAGTACAGTATTTGAGCGTTAGCTGTGGCATGAAGGATGAAATAAATAGCATGTCCTCCTGGGACACATTTAATATTATTTATTGTGATGTATTTTGCATTATTTAGAAATATGTAATGAATAAGCACCTGCAGAAGGCTTTAGGGATCCCACAGAATTGTGTGGCTTGGCGCTGTGCCTGCTTAGGTATTCTGTGTGTGTGAAGCTCTCGCCTGCCCTGCGCTCTCATTAACCCCTGTGGTGCTTCAGTTCCTGCTGTAACAGATGGCTCAGTGGGGGGGCGGGGCTTACTGCTCCCCTGTGCCCTGACACGCCCTCACACTGTGACACACCTGCTCTGAGTGTTTGGCATGGCAACACTGAGACACATAGCTCCGCCTTATTACCTCCATCAAGGAGCTCATGTTTTCACTCCTGTTTGTTTGTTTGTTTGTTACTTGCGGAAATTGTACAATTTCGCAAGTATATCAGTCGGTTGTGTTAGGCGTCTGTTTATCTGTCAGTTTGTTAGTTAGGCTACTTTTGCAATTTATCCTGCACCAATCTTAACAAAACTTGTAAATTTGTTAGCATAGGTTAATCGCCATAGACCTGTACTTTTCGAAGTTACTATGTCACAGGTCAAGGTCAAGGTCACACAAAAGGTCGAAAACACACTTTGATCCAAAACTTTGTCTCTAATTCAGCTTGAGACTTGAAACTAATGTCATTCTTTTCGTCAAGGCAATGGGGTTTTAGCGGTCAGGGGTTGCAATGACATCACTCTGACGTAAGTACGTGAAAATAATGTCAAAAATCGATTTTTGCCAAAATGTATTTTTTTGATTCTGTTCTTTAGACAATATGATATATCTTTTTGCCTTTTTAAATTTTGATTTCGGCAAGTCGTCGTTCGAACAACAACCTTTCATTCATTTGTCTGCCTGTTAACAGGATAACAGAAAAAGTTATGGCTTGGCGCAAAATTTGGTACGATGATAGGTGATAGTCCAAGGATGAGTTGATTTAATTTTTGGAGGTGATCCGGAATATATTCTTTGACCAAAAGAACAGATATGTGGCGTGGCAGGGGTATGCGCTCTACCGAGTGCCCTCTAGTTATTGTCGTGACTTCAGCACAAACTTTCTCAGAACTGAATTTTTTAACAGACTGGAACTTGAATGGCGATCCTCCACAGCGCAGGAGTACCTGCAGAATCTTCTGCACATCCTGCCACTGCTGCTGCCATTATTTTCTTTGTTGCGTTGCTTTGAAACAGCACGACTGTGCAGCGAATAAGTGAGGAACGGTGGTACTAACTCCCTGCAGCCTGACTACTGCTTGAATTCAGTGTGTGCGAAGATTATACATCACCAATCTCCGAAAGTAAACACTTCAAAAAGAGGCATTTGACTCCTGCTTGGCTGCGCTTGCCATGGGTGTACTGTGTTAGTCAAAGCAGGGATTATCAATCTTGAAGCCCCTGAGACAGAGAAACATCTGGAAGATTGGGCATTCCAATTATTTCCTCATTTACTCACTGCCTCATCACTCAAAACGAATGCTGCTAAATCAGCTTCTTATTTACGGCTTTATTTCTACACTAGATGTGCATTTATTACATTAAAAAGGAAAAATTTCGCCAGTTAAATTATGTTTGCCTGACTGCATAAATAATATCTGAAAAGATGGAATGAATTATTGCTGCAGTAATGAGTGTGGCACTTGCAGTGCTGTGCATGTCTAATGATGGCAACCTTCAAACAGAGAGTACATTCATATAGGAAATCTGAATAATTTTCTTCAGTGTATTTACTATCCTGTATTGTATGTGAACAACTACTCGATGGTGGGTAAATTGATACTCCGGGATAAATAGATGCAAACCGCCCGCTTTGTTTGCCTGCAGCAGACTCGATAAATATGCCATTAACATTGATCCGCTAAAGGGTGAGAGGAGCCTGCCGTCTAATTAAGAGCCCGTTGGAGCTGAAGAAGTGGACCATGAATAAAACAGGAAGATGGGCATCCATCCCGGCTCCCTGTTCCACCTCGTGTCCTCTGATGGCGCTCGTGAGATTTGCATTCTGCTGATGGGACGGGGAGCGCTGCGGCTTTCGATTCTGATCGTGACTCTTCTGCAGTCAGAGAGCGAGCTGCTCCTGTGATTGTTAGGCAGACGAATAGGGCTGTAATTCTTTGATGCGGGACTAAATCCATTATTATACTGAAAGACTGAACTTTCAAACCTTAATCCTTGGAGCATTGAATATATTTTCAAGGAATTAAAAATGTAATTATTCTGAGCCTTTGAAAATCTATCGTCCCAACAAACAAGTTGCCACATGATAGGTTTTCAACAGCATTTGATTTTGATATCTTACAACATTGGGCAACGATAGTCGCCTATAGAACTCCAAGGGTTGATTTTTGAATCTCCTCGTATGACCGGTGCCCTAGTTGCACACTTAAAGGTACATACTGTGAATACTTCGGAGGGCAGAGGGAGGGAAAATATTCTGTATGATGCAGTCTTGAGTTCTTGTTCATCTTCTTGAAGAGTTGCTGCCACTGCAAAGTGTGAAGGCCAGTGGGTCCTTAAAATTAGATAGCATCATAAAATTATGGTGAAAATCAATAACTTTGGGCAGAATTCCAGCCCACTGTAATGTTTTCCCATTATATGAACACCAGCAGCGGCTGTGGACCTAGTACTAAAGTTCGCCAAGTTCCAGCACATTCCTCCTGAAGTCTCCATTAGAATTACTGAGCCACAGGCCCTGCATCACCGCTGCGCTCTCTGCAGGGCCTACGCCAAGTACAATGCGACTGCATCTGCATATTCCTGAAATACACCTGCCAGCTGGTGACTGCTTCCCACCGGCAATGTGTCATGTAGTGCTTTTCAGATCTGCAGCAGGCCAAGCACGGCGCTGAAGGTGGACGCCAGCCTGGCAGAAACCTACTCTAACATCCGATGGGAGAAACCAATTGTTTCCTGCCACAATGCCCTTCCTTTCATAACCGGCTATCGGTAATGGGCAGAGTTTAATTATAGAGGATCCCGCCTGTGCGCTAAAGGACCTTTAGCCTTTGTCACACGGCAGGATGTATGTGTTATTTCACGCCTTGTGTTACCTGAGTGGGAGTCACGCTTGGATGATATTTACAATGAGAAAGGCTTAAACTGCGTGCACAGCTTGTGTTTTCAGTGGCCCTGTTTTAGCAGACATGCTAAATGTGTGTCGGTGAGTACAGTGCAATATGTGATGATACACTGGGTAAAACGCAAATCACAGGATGACTTTATATGGTGGTGCTGTTATGATGTGTGTAAATTAAGATTTTTACATGGGTTTCAGCACAACAATGCAGATCGGACTGCATGTACTGCGAGTGTTTTGTGTTTTCTTTACTGTATTTGTTAGAGGACAATGCACATTAACCTGCTGCTACTGCAGCTTGCGTCTGGAAACACCGCTCTGCTTCTCTACTTTTGTGTTCTCATTCTGATAATTGATCAGAGCTCTGGAATTAGGCTGTTCGTGTGCCACCATGCTTTCTGCAATACATTTTTTTTTTGGCCTTTAACCCTCTTTTAAATGTCTGTGTTACGTGCGCAGGTGTCTAACCATGTGGAGTTGCCCCGGAGACAGCATCGCTCTGACCTTAACGGCCCGACGGAAAACAACAATGTCCTGGAGGTGTGTGTCCTCTAAAAGGGGAAAGGTGCACTCTGTGCCCCAGGAGCAGACTGAATAGGGCTATAATTAGACCAGTGCTAACCTCTGGATTGCAAACATGTGGTATCACCATGACAGCCAGTCTGTAAGTAATAAGTCTGAATCAGTTCAGAAATCACTTAGAGTTTGGTCTTCAGTCTGTGTCAGAGGGTGGGTGGGGTGTGACAGACAGGGAAGGATAATACAGACACACTCTCAAGCAGGTGCTGGTGGACTGAACATCCTGTACATAATTAATAGACATGACTTCCGAAAGATATGCTTTAGTCATCACATAATTGAAAACTGTGTATAATGCAATAGCATTTGGCATGTTTTATACATTCTTGCAAATGTACCCGTGTGTTTCACTGCCAGGAGAGTAAGGTTAGATTGAAATAATGTTCCAATTCATCACATTGCGCTTCACTCATCCACAGTTTCCTGTGCTGAATATGTAAAAGCAAAAAGCTCAAAACTATTAAATAAATACGCAGATACACAGTGTAAAAATGAAATTGCACCATCAATTATGTGCTTGTCTATTGGAAGGCTGCCGAGCTGATCCTTGGACATTTGTTACCAAGGTTACTCATCTGCTTCTGGCCTGTGTCATATGCTGTGCATTTATTCTAAAGATAATTATTTTTGCATTTTATTTATTATGGTACTCCCCCTTTTAGAGCGTGCTTCAGCTTTACCTTGGGTCGGCACGGTAACGTGGGAATGATGTACGTGGGTGTCACATGATCAGGATTGTTATACAGCACATAGACTTCCTCTCCAGGGTTTGGTGGTTATAGGGTGTTGACTGCTATAAATGTGTTGGCTATGTGTAGACTGCTTTAGACTGCTTTTGTTGGGACTGTTTTGACTACAGCAAATATATTTCTTTTGCAGGAAGTCTGCTGCAGTGTAGACAGCTTTTGCAGCGACTGTGTTAGCTATAGGATGTTGGCTATTGCAGGAATTTTCTTCTCACTCCAGGACTTCTGCTGCTTTTGCAGGGAGTGTTTAGGCTTTGGAAATTAGATTATAGGGTATAGACTGCTTTTTTTGCCGGGATTATTTTTACTATTGGACATTGACTACTTTGCAGCTAGTAGATTGGCTGTCGGACATGTACAGTTTTTGCAGAGAGTGTGTTGGCGATAGGGCAAAGACTGCTTTACAGGGATTGGTTGACTATAGAATGTAAACTGCTTTTGCAAGTAATCTTTTTTGCGCTGTAGGACAAAGACCATATTTCTTCAGAGTGTTTTGGCTATAGGATGTAGATTGTTTTTACTGGGACTTAGTTTGCTGTAGATTGTAAACTGCTTTTACAAGGAGTGTGTTGGCTATAGGACTTAGACTACTTTTGTTTGCAGTGTGATAACTATGGGGCACTTACTGTTCTTGCTGGGATTGTTTGGAATAGAGGACATAGACTGATTTTACAGAGAGTATGTTGGCTATAAGATGTAAACTGCTTTTCCAGAATGCATTTTGGCTATAGTGCAAAGGGCTGTGACGTCATCGGCAGCTATTGCATCACCATGGTGGTTCCTGTAATCCACCATATCCCAGTGATACGTATAGAGAGGAAGAGAAAGGAAGCAAGGTTTTCATCTCCATTACTTTTTCATCTGATCATATTGTGAAGTCTATTTTGTCTTATAAAGATAAATATTATATGATGTCAGTATTCAATCTCTCCCGATTGGTCGAGGCGAGCTCCGCCAGTCACTGTAACCAGTGATATTCACCGCGCGAAAGTGCGTGAGAGGTGAATATAACAATCTGACGACCTCGAGCTAAAAATAGATTAGGCTTCCCTGCAGGAGCTTTTGACAGTGTCTGTATTTTGTGTCGCTTTGTCCCTGTGAGGAGCTTTACATTAGAGTTGTCACCCTTATTTTATATTTTCAAGTAGGGTCATATAATGAAACAGTTATTGACTTCAGTTATCAGCTGTGCTTCGGTGAATATCACTTGTCCAAGGTGGATAAATCATTGGATTCACCTCAACTGAAGTCAATAATTGTATAAAATACTGCTCTATAAATGGGCTGTTTTTAAAACCTGTGGGCAGTGTTAGTTGCTGTAGGTAAGACTGCTTATGAAGAAGGCTGCTTATTAATGGAAGTCTTTGAAGAAACGAGTCACACTTGTGAAGAACTGCTCTGAAGGGCTCCATGACTGATCTGGAAACAGCATCTTTGCATTTTAAGTGCAGTTTAGCCTCAGTCTCCGCTTCCTCTAATTTCATTGAGAGAGAGAGAGAGAGAGAGAGAGAGAGAGAGAGAGAGAGAGAGCTCTCGGGCTTCTCTTCCTGACTAAAACTGATGAGGACAAATATTTTCTTAATGTGGATTTTCCATCAGGGCAGCGTTCGTGTTCAGGGGTGGCCATTATTCAGGGTAGAGCTGCTCTGGGCTGGTGTGTGTTGACTCTGTCACTGGCTGAAAATTTAAATAAGACAGATTTTCTACCTAATTTCTGAAAGTGGAGTTTATTACAGTCCACAACTACAAAACAGTTCCAGTTCTGTTTGCGGCTGGTTGAAAAGATTTCAGTACTCAAATGGTCCCTGAAGTACCACATAAATATGTTTTTCTTTGTTTGATTTTGTTATTTAAGATTTCTGTATCATTACTTCAGTGTTTTAAAGGGGACGACACACTAGAATCATGGTGCGCATGGTTGTATTTTTTTTTTTTTTTTGCCGTACTGGTGTTTCATATTGTTAAGCGCTCATACTGCCTGCTTTTATTTGTGCATTTTAAATGGTTCTTCAGGTGCAAAAACTGGATTAATCAGGGTAAATACGCCCCTCAGCTGAGGAACTGTAGCCAAAATGGTGCCTCTCAGGAAAGGAGATGAATGATCAAAAATCAAAAGAAAGAGTTCTGGAGCACACGATTATCACAGGCAAATTATAATGACGCAGGGAACTGACGTTTCAGCAAAACGTTTGATTCTGAAGAAGACTTTCTGTCGAAACTTCAGTCACCTGCGCTGTAATAATTAGCAAAAACTGAATTGTCGTGAGCACAGATTTTTTTTTTTTCATTTGAGTTTTTTCAAATGAAGGTCAGTAGTTAGGATGCATTTCCTGATAAACACATGGACTCTGCGAGGCTGTGAGTTCAGTAAACTGTTCTGTTTTCCAGCAAACCAAGAAGACGGCCTCCTTTCCCAGCTTTGTGGACGGTAAGTCATGACTGTCTCTTTGCTCCTCGTAAGCCTGACGTGATACTGTGCTCCCGGAGAGTGGAGAATACAACAGCCCAGCGTGAGAAATTAAATTTGCTGTATCAAAGGCATGTGGCCCGTAAGAATATGTGCTGTGTGCCGAGAGATGGAAGGCTTTGCCTTCTGTTGTGATCCAAATTCTTTCTGGGGAAATTAGGATTTCTTTATATCTCTGTTGCAAGCGCCTTGAAGATTTTCGTGCTAAAATGCGGAGCGACAGTGCAAGTTGTCAGCGCTAATGAGGAATCTTAGAGGAAATACCAGCGCTGGAGCTGTCAGACTGCTGTTGCTGAGCAGAGTGCTTTAGCTCTGCAGGAAATTGACCTCATGCGACTGCTGAGCGACAGAGATGCAGCACTTTGTGTTTAACCTTGAGGATGAAGGTCAGGGATCAAATCATCTACCTGGGTTACTGACTATAACTAAATCTAGGCAAGTCTGTAATGTCTTTAGGGATTTGAGACATCCTGTGACGAGTCGGAGTGCTGGCTGTGGGCAGCTGGCTTTTTACTGAACTGTTTCTGTGCTGTTTTACTCCACATTCAGGCTGACTTCTCAACTGCCTGCTGTACATTTCAAACATACATTCAATTTACATGTAAGTGCAAAAACATTTTAGCCTGGCTACAGTTTATGTCACATGAATTATTACTTCTGAGTTGATGCATAATTCATTTTCAGACCGAACACAGGAGCAGTAATTCCTGGAGGTGAAATTTCAGCGCTAAAGGAAAAAAAAAAAAAAGTATTTACTTGTACACTAAAATTTATTGCTTTTGAAAAATAGCATAGTGCACTGAGAATGATAACAGTTGAGCAGAGATGGACGTGTAGGAGACAGAGGGTAACAGGGAACTGTGTATTTGGGATGTTGGTGGGCTGTTCACTCCCCCACCTCGTCGCTGAAGAAGAGAGGAGATGATCTTGCGCGTAAATCGCTGCGCTGCAGTGTGTGAGCAGTGTGGGGGTCGGGCAGCATCAGCCTTATCTAATGGGGACAGCGCATTGGGTCCCTCTGAGGGTCTCACGCAGTCCGCATCTATATATCGGACCGGCACATTAATCTGTCCTCTCACCGCGCACACTGCTGGCGATTTCTCAGCTCCCTACGACTCCTCTCTGTAATCACCGCGCCGTAACGAGGGATGAGCTCCTGGTCATGTTCTGTTAACACACGTCTGTGCATCGCAGCCATTGGTAAAGCACTTATAAAATATTTGCATGGTTCACTGGAACATGAATTTGTTTTCTGTAACGGTTGAGCACCAGTGTTGTGCACCGACGACAAGAAATTGAGGGCTGGACTTCAACTTCAAAGATGGACTTGGTAGTATTTATTATGTCTTCGGCACAGCAAGAAGGCACATAGGATGCAATACCAAACAAACAAGAAATCAAAGAAGTTCATCATAACACTATTAGTACGTAATACAAACACAGGGCTTTAGCGACAATAACAGTGTATTACTTAAATCGGGAAAGAAAAAGGAAGCGAGGTTCCTAGATGATAATACTAAAGTGCCGAAATAAACAATAAACAGCACTTAGTTCAAGAGTTATAATATACACGCGATTCACGGGAGAAAAGTCTATACAAGGCTAGAGAATGAATACAGGCTTGTGGCTTACGAGTCTTCGCAAAGACTAAGTGCGAGCACAGTGAAATAGCACAACACTACCACACAGTGGTACATGAACAACAGGTGCATGCAATGATTGCGGAGCTGAAGAATGCGATGCGGGTCTTAAAAGACGGTGAGTTAGAAGTCTGGAGGCGTGACCTTACATTTTCACTGGTTTGTTTATGTGTGGGTTGCTAGAAATTGACTCCCGTGGTGTGATGTGTTGTAGGTGTGTCCTTGGCTGCGTCCACATTAGTATGTATTCATTTTAAATGGTATTTAAAAACTAAAACGATCTTGTCCACACTAAAATGTAAAATCCCGGGGTTTTCAAAGTAAAATGGGATTAGCAGCATTTTCAAAAGCCTCCGTTTTAGGGGTTCAAAAACCCTGGAGTAGTGTAGATGCGAGGCGAAAACGTAGCAAAAGTTATGCATTTTAAAATTAAGGAATTACTTTGGCTGTAACATTACTGCAGTTCAATTTCTGCAGCGAGTCACATTGTTGTGAACAACTCATGACCATGCTAGCACTGACTATGCGCTATTTAGAAAGAGGGCATAGTTGACTTTATTGTTGTGGCAGTAGAGGAAGCGGTCTTTGGTTGAGTATTCTTTGTCTCATAATCACAGAATAGCCACCTCTGTGGTCTTTCCATAACCTGTGATTTGTCTTTGATAACAGTGTCCTCAGGTTTGAAAGCGCAGATATTCATCCTGGTGGGTTGTACAGAGTGTAAAGATCAGTTCTGCGCTTCAGATGGTAGCCCTGCTAATGTCTTTCCTTCATACATCCAAAGACTTTGAGCGACTTTATTATGACCACTTAAGCTGGGCAGTCGAGTGGAGGAAAATTCCGGAAACATCTGTGGCACTCTGGGAACCAGGGCTGCATCTGTTCAGTCTAAACCCTAATGTAAAATTGGAGAGTCACAAAGCAAAAAATATCACCTGTGGCAGCCATGACGGCAAACTAGGAATAACATGGGGAAGAATTGCATGAGGGAACTTTAGGTGACGTGAGAAAATCGTCTTCAGGTCTGGCCCATCAGCAAACGCACAGCTACATCCTGCGGCCTCAGTCATTAGAGTCGACTGCCAGTCACAGCACATCTGCTCACGCAGAGAGGGCAACCAAGGTAGTGTGATGTGCCTTAAAGGTGTACTGTTGCTCTCTTTCAGATTTTTTAAGATACATATTTATTAGTCCATGTTTTTTGACAAGCTTCATAAGGAATGAGCATTAGATCCGTCTGAAGAATGATAGCTTGTTGATGTACATACAGAAGGGTGAGATGATATCACAGGTTCACAGTGGCAGACTTCAGTACTTTTAAGGGTTTTTTAAAGCAAGGGAGTTCATCTCAAATTACATCAAATCAGTTGATACACTTTGAGCGTTAACTAAATATACTACTCAAAATTTGATAGGGATCATAGGAATTTTTTTGTGAAATGACGTGCAAATTTGGTAACTGCCACTGATGAACAATATATTGGATAAATGACATGCAGTCAGACACAAAACACATTTGCAAGTGCATTTAATGACATTAAATGAGCGTGCAGCCTCACACTTTTTATTTTCACTTAACACTTCATGGTTTCACCTCTGACATGTAAAGTGAAAACAGACAGTGTTCGTTTGATGTTTCATTACCACAGTTAATGTCAATAACGGGTATGGCCTCCCCTAGCTTGAATGACGGCTTGACAACGCGGGTCATACTGTCAATCAGAACCCGGATGCTTGCAATTGGAATGTTGTTCCATTCTTCAACAAGGGCATTTCCGAGCTCTTCTAGAGTTGTGGGTTGTGCCCCACGACCGAAATGGCGACCTGCAGCATGTTCCACACATGCTCGATAGGGTTTAGGTCCGTGAACGCGCTGGCCAGTCCATGCGGACAATTGTGTCCGGCTCTAGGAATTGATTCACCACCCTAGCACGATGGGGACAGGCGTTATCATCCATCAAGATGAAATCAGGGCCAACAGCACCAGCATATGGTCTTACGTACTCATTGAGGATCTCATCCCTGTACCGCACCCTGTCATCGTCCCTCTCCCCATGACATGCAGGTCCGTTCTGCCGTTCCTGCTTATTCCTCCCCAGACCATAATTGATCCGCCACCATAACGGTCGTGTTCGTTGATGTAGGCATCATTAAATCGCTCAAGTTGTCTTCGCCACACCTGTTGCCTCCTGTCAGTAAAGTCCAAGCAATATCGGGACTCATCAGTAAAGAGAACTGGAGCCCAATCGTTGTGTGTCCATGTGACATGATCGTGAGCCCAACCCAAACGGTCACGCCTATGACGACGGGTCAGTGGGATTCGAACACATGGCCTTCTTGAGTTGAGGTCAGCAGTATGAAGACGATTCCGTATCGTCTGAGTGGATACCCTGACCCCCGAGGCGTTATGAAGGTCATTTCGTAGGGTGGTGGCTGTCCAGAAAGGATGACGTCGTGCCTGAAGTGTGAGAAAGTGGTCTTGTCGTTGTGTAGTCGATCTCTGACGACCACCCCCATGACGGTGTGCTGCTGTACCAAACGTTTGATGCCAGTTTCACGCTCTGTTCACAACGCTTTGGCTGATGTTAAGTGCATTAGCAACGTGACATTGTGAGAAGCCAGAGTCAAGCATTCCGATGCATCTTCCCAATTGCTCTGAAGTCAATCGATGTCTAAGACGTTGAGGAGACATTGTTATTGCTAAATGTAATGCAAAAAATTTGGGAACTTCCAAATTTTCACCAACAAGCAAACACACACGCCTGAGTTGAAATGGTGAAGTGTTAGTCAAAGCCAAAATGTGAGGCTGCACGCTCATTTAATGTCATGAAATGCACATGCAAATGTGTTTTGTGTCTGACTGCATGTCATTTATCCAATATATTGTTCATCAGTGGCAGTTACCAAATTTGCATGTCATTTCACAAAAGAATTCCTATGATCCCTGTCAAATTTTGAGTAGTATATTTTAACCAATGAAACTCTTACCTTTCACTGATGTTTTCCTTTGAGTTGGCTCAGTCAGAAAATGCATTTTTTTTCATATCATAGGACAATGTCACATACATATCGTCGGCCTGGTGGTAAAACCTCGTATCTCCAAATTGATAAGAAACAAAAACTCGTATGTCCACTATTCTCACATGCAAAATTAAACATTTTTTATTTTATTTATATTTAAAATTATATTTATATATTTATATTATTTTATTTTATTTTTTAATTTTGTATTTATTTTTTATTTTCCAGCAAAGTTTATCATTTTGAAGATACAAGGTTTTATCAGCAGGCCGACGATATTCTGTATCTGCTGGTTGCAGTGCCTCTCTGAAGTTACATCGCACTTCTATTGAGAGAAATTTTCGAACCCAGGGCACCGTGTTTTTCTGGCTACAAAATTATATCAAAGGGAAAATATCTACATCTTGTACATCATTTTATACACATTTCCCTGCAATTCATTGAGACATATTTGGCATCATTGGAAACCTTGGGATCTCCGCTAGAATTTAAAATGGGCCGACAGTTCCGCAGGATGGAATACAGCAGCTGCATTTGATGGACCCATATATGGGCCTGTAGGTTTTGTTGGGTTAAGCGTACGTCAGATACATTGTTGTACAGTTAAGACATTTTGAAATTCCTCAGCGTTTATGTCTTTCCCTCCTTTCTTTACCTCTTCTCCCTGTCCATTCTTCTCTCATCCTCCAATCTCCTCTCAAATCTTATTCTCTTCCTGCTGTGTCTTCTCCACCATTCTGTCAATCTCGGCATTCTTCTGTCCATTTCTATCTGGTCCCTTCCTCTTTATCACCATCTCCACCTCCTCTCCTCCCCTCCCATCTCCTCCCTCTCTCCTCCCCTCTCCTCTCCTCCCATCTCCTCCCCTCCTCTCTCCTCCCTCTCTCTCTTCCCGTTTGTTTCTCTCCTGACTCCTCTTCCTCCTCTCTCCTGACTCCTCCTCTTCCTCCTCTTTCCTGACTCCTCCCCCCAGTTCCTGGGCCCTGTGAGCCGGAGGACCTGATTGACGGCATCATTTTTGCCGCTAATTACCTGGGCTCCACCCAGCTGCTGTCGGAGCGGAACCCCTCCAAGAACATCCGCATGATGCAGGCGCAGGAGGCAGTGAGCCGAGTCAAGGTATGCCCGTCTCCTGGCCCCGTCACGTCCGCGTCATGCTGGCTCGCCGCGGTTACCGAGCCACCACCTGCTCATCTCTATTGCAGGCTTCTGAGGACACAGATTCAGGGCCTGAAGTGGCGGTTGTGTTTACTGCTTGATGCTTAAGGCACCAGGGGTGCCCAATCAGGTGCCATGGAGGGCCGAGAGTGTGCAGGTGTTCATTCATCCAATCACAACACCAGCTAATTACACATGTTAATTTCCTCCTCTTTGCTTGACGGTGAGCTAATCAGTGAAATCAGTGGGTGTAGTGATCGGTTGGAATGAAAACTCGATACTCCGGACCTCCATTTCACATGACTGGGTACCACTGCCATATATTCACATCTGTATGTGTCAAATAAGCTGGTGTCGTGTAAAATCTGGCCCCCCAGGTGACTTTTGTTGCATATTGCGCATAAATTTGAGTCAAATTGTGTCATTTGAGTTATCTACGTGATTTGCGTGGTAACGCAAAGTATTCTTGGAAATAAATAACCCAATTCAGAGCAGTTAAACGCAATGATTAGTACAGACGTTAGCGGACGTTATACAATCATTAGCTGGCACTTAAGTAATGACCTAGCTAGCTTGCTAAAAAGGCCACAGTTCGCTTTTACTGTATTAATCACTTGCTAGATAGCTAAAGTGATAACAAACTCTTTATTGAATAGTCAGCACACCAGGGTAATGAGCTAGCTAGCCAGCTTGCTAATAAGGTTACAGTGTGCTTCTACTGTGTTAAAAGCAAGCTAGCTAGATAAGTGATAACAAACTCTTTATTGAATTGCCAGCACACCAGTGTAGCGAGCTAGATAGCTTGCTAATGAGGTTACAGTTCGCTTCTACTGTGATAATTGCTAGCTAGCTAGCGAGTTAAAGTGATAACAAACTCTTTATTGAATAACCAGCACACGAGTGTGGCGAGCTAGATAGCTTGCTAATAAGGTTACAGTTCGCTTCTACTGTGATAATCACTGGCTAGCTTAAGTGATAACAAACTCTGTGTTATAGCTAGCACCCCAGTGTGTATCAAATAGGCCAGTCGATTATTTGCCAGTGTTTTCTTCAGCAGAAAAATGCTCAAGAAAAATAGCTACTACCTGTAAATGAAAAGTATTTATACAAAACCCAAAACCAGTGAAGTTGGCACGTTATGTAAATCGTAGATAAAAACAGAATACAATGATTTGCAAATCCTTTTCAACTTATATTCAATTGAATACACTGCAAAGACAAGATGTTTAATGTTCAAACTGAGAAACTTTTTTTTTTTTTTGCAAATAATCATTAACTTAGAATTTAAAGGCAGCAACACATTGCAAAAAAAGTTGGCACAGGGGCCTTTTTTACCACTGTGTTACATCACCTTTCCTTTTAACGACACTCAGTAAACGTTTGGGAACTGAGGAGACCAATTTTTGAAGCTTTTTCAGGTGGAACTCTTTCCCATTCTTGCTTGATGTACAGCTTAAGTTGTTCAACAGTCCGGGGTCTCCATTGTCGTATTTTTACGCTTCATAATCGCCACACATTTTTCAATGGGAGACAGGTCTGGACTACAGGCAGGCCAGTCTAGTAACTCTTTTACTACGGAGCCATGCTGTTGTAACATGCAGAATGTGGCTTGGCATTGTCTTGCTGAAATAAGCAGGGCGTCCATGAAAAAGAGCGTTGCTTGGATGGCAACATATGTTGCTCCAAAACCTGTATGTACCTTTCAGCATTAATGGTGCCTTCACATATGTGTAAGTTGCCCATGCCTTGGGCACTAATACACCCCCCATACCATCACAGATGCTGGCTTTTGAACTTTGCGCCTATAACAGTCCGGATGGTTCTTTTCCTCTTTGGTCCGGAGGACACAGCGTCCCACAGTTTCCAAAAAACAATTTGAAATGTGGACTCGTCAGACCACAGAACACTTTTTTTCCACTTTGCATCAGTCCATCTTAGATGAGCTTGGGCCCAGCGAAGCCGGCGGCGTTTCTGGGTGCTGTTGATAAATGGCTTTCGCTTTGCATTGTAGAGTTTTAACTTGCACTTGCAGATGTAGCGACGAACTGTAGTTTGACATGAAGTGTTCCTGAGCCCATGTGGTGATGTCCTTTACACACTGATATCGGTTTTTGATGCAGCAACCGCCTGAGGGATCGAAGGTCACGGGCATTCAATGTTGGTTTTTTGTCGCCTTCGTGCAATGATTTCTCCAGATTCTCTGAACCTTTGACGATATTACAGACCGTAGATGATGAAATCCCTAAATTTCTTGCAATAGCTCGTTGAGGAATGTTGTTTTTAAACTGTTCGACAATCAGCTCACGCATTTGTTCACTAAGTGGTGACCCTCGCCCCATCCTTGTTTGTGAATGACTGAGCATTTCAGGAAGCTGCTTTTATACCCAATCATGGCACCCACCTGTTCCCAATTAGCCCGTTCACCTGTGGGATGTTCCAAATAAGTGTTTGATGAGCATTCCTCAACTCTCTCAGTCTTTTTTTGCCACTTGTGCCAGCTTTTTTTTGAAACATGTTGCAGGCATCAAATTCCAAATGAGCTAATATTTGCAAAAAATTACAAAGTTTACCTGTTCGAACATTAAGTAACTTGTCTTTGCAGTGTATTCAATTGAATATAGGTTGAAAAGGATTTGCAAATCATTGTATTCTGTTTTTATTTACGATTTACACAACGTGCCAACTTCACTGGTTTTGGGTTTTGTACATAGACAGCAAGCTAGGACTAAGTAAGTACTACTGCAAGTTGGAATTTATCTCAGCGGATATTCCTATACCCTGTTTTAGAAATAAAGCAGCACAGTTTATCCTTGTATCGCACTGGGGCACACACAGGGCGTTTTATAATGGGAAGTTGACCGTGAACACGGTCTTTTAATTAAAGGCTGGTCTGGATTCTCCCATTAAATCAGCTCGGGCGTTTCTCCTGTTTATCTCCCCTCCCTGGCTGTGGGCTTCGGATGAATGATGGTGGTTTTAGTGTCCCAGTGTGTGGAGAGGAAAGGCTTCTGTCTCAGGCAGAGGTAATGTGATTGCTGGCAGCAGTGTGCGTGTACTGTAGCCCTGTCCTTGTTGCTGTTGATTTCACGGCTTCATAGCTGTGTGCTGAAACTGTTCTTCCACACACACACACACACACACACACACACACACAAACACATGTGTGCGAACACACACCCAGCCACAAACATAAATCTTGTAATTTAAAAACTGTCAAAATTTCATTTCAGGCCTCGTACACCATATCTCTGTGCGCATAATACGGAAACTGTTTACTGTCGCACAGCCATGTGAAAAGGTTCGCATGTCAACAAGTTCCATTAAATTATACATTTGACATTTATGATAATGTCTATATGCCCCATGTATTGGACTGAAACCATTCCTGCTTTAGGATAGACATGCGACCTCATTAGAGCTGTTAGTTTGATTTGTTTTGTCCCTGAGTCCCTGCGCTCGCTGCTCATTGGCTGAGAGACGACGGCGGGACCAGCACGATGCTTATTGATGCCCTTCTGACCCTGAGCGCACCAATGCGAGGTAGACCCCCCCAACAGCACGCATCACCTGCCATCCGTGACACCCTGTCAACACGCCGACATGCTCGCTCGGTGACAGACGCAGGCGGCGAAGCCTAGCTCTGCTGCTGATTACGCACTGAACCGCCGATGAAACACCACCGGTTCAGTTTCCCTCTGCTCGCATTTCGTATTCATGCTCATCCTCAGAGAGAAATGTGAGACTCTCGCTCTCGGAAACGCTGCGGCGTGGCGCTTGGCTGAAGTCGGCTCGTAGCGGTGAACGCCCAGCGGGGGCGAACAGGACTGCATGAGCGCCTGAGTGTGTACGGCTGGTAGAGCCAGTGACCTCACTGTGCTGCTTTAGTGTAAGAGAAGTGTCTCTGTGGCTCACGGCGTGACAGGTAAAGACTCAGACCCTCCCAGGGTGAGCTGACCCCTAAGAAAGAGAGAGGGGAGGGGCTACATGTCACTCGTCTGATCCCACCCCTAACCTCTCCCTGTCCCTATTCTTGCCACAATAAAAAAGCCATTGAAGATGAAACCATGGCAACGCTTTAACTGTCAGTTTTTCTCTCCACTTCCTGTCTGGGTTGTATTATTTTACTCCCATTCGCCCTCCTGTGAACTCTCTCCGCAGTGGAGCAGGTCTTCTGAGAGGACGGCTCTCGTTCTGTCCCCCGAATTGCACGGCGCGGGGAAGTTAATGGGGTGTTTTCTCTCTGCTGGGACAGGCGGACACACCCATTTTGTGTCCCACCAACCCCCCCCCCCTCCTTTGCACCTCTATACACACACTGTGTTGCCCAGCCTTGGGTTACAGATAAATTACCCCACTAAACACCTCCATGAATCTCTCAGCCAGAGCCAATGACCCAGCTGGAGGGAGAAGGGTAAAGCAGGCGGGCAGGTGAACAGCTGTGGTCTGTGCTTTATTTGTGCAGTTCCTTTCCTTATGCCCTCCTCCTCTCCCTGGATCGATGCCACATGTATTCAGCGTTAGGCTCCCCTCCGTGCTGCTCGCATCCGTCCCCTCAACGCACGACAGGGCAGGCTGCCAGAGGACGCTATTCTGCCCGACATCAAGCCAGGTGACCTGGACTCAACCCTGTGCTGGAAATGAAGGAGATAACTGGGCTGAATTTCATTGGGCTTGGTGGGCAGAAGGTTCTAGATCCTCTGGTGTGTAGTGGTACGCTGGATTTGAACACCAAAGCTCAACACAAGGCAGTGGGTCGTAACAGTTTGGGACTATCCACCAATCAGTTTTCTTGTGACGTACATAACTTGTAGATGGTAGTTCTTTTCAGCCAAATGGTTATACCATTATATCTTGCTTGAGCGGAATCGCTCACATCCAAGAATACATGTAAGATTGAAGTTTTGAAAACCTTAGAGCGCTATACACGACTAAGGTCGCTCAATGTTACAAGATGTCAAAATCAAAGCTGTTGAAGACCTATCATGTGGCAACTTGTTGAAAAGAGCTAAACAAGTAGCCGAATGATAGGTTTACAGGAGCTCAAAATATTTAAATTTACAATTCTTTCAAATTTATTTCAGCGCTATAAGGGTTAGTGTATAAACCAGCGCTATGCTGCTAAAAAGCAACTGCAGTTGTTTCATGTCCAAGTGTTTTATTTTGCCAGCGGAGGTGCTGGGATGGCATGATGAGCGATGAGGTGTTGGATAAAGTGTGAATCTGTCTCTTGTCTCTGTATTGAGTGACACTGTCGCAGAGGGTCTTCGAGTTACTGCAGTGTGTGTATTTCGGTTTAGGCATCATTGCCAGTGTTTTGCACTGGCTTTATCTACTTGGCCTTTCAACCGGACATTTCAACCTTCTTTTTTGTTGTGTTTCCACAACAAGCTTCCTCTTGGGCACTTTGGTTGCCTAGCTTTTACAGAGTCCCGCCCCCACACCCTGTGCGCTGTTATTGGCTTATACTCACCTCCCAAAGCTTGACAACCAGAGACACGCGGTGCAAAGTCAAATAAAAAACAGCTGATGCAGTGACTGGAGATATCTGCATACCTTTAAAGTTGGAATGAAAACGTGTCGGGTGGTTTGTCTCCAAGAACCGGATTTAGAAGACCCGCAAACTTTGTCGTGACCCTATCCAATACCCTTGTGAATTTGTTCTCAAAGTTATGAGTCCATGTTTGCATGCCCTGGTTTGCATAATGCAAATAAAGCAATTATGAGCCACTAATTGCTATTTTTGTTTTGTTTCTCTGTGCGGAACACAGTTGTGCCATCGCTCCACCTGACTGTAGGGGGCAGCAGTGTCAGAACTTGTGTCTGATTCTTCTTCTGTCTTTATTTTATTAATTTACTCGGTTTGGATCCCTGCCCTGGCTGTTTCCCTGCTCCTGTGTGTGATGACCCTGCTCTCTCCAACACTGCAGAGGGTTCAGAAGGCTGCCAAAATCAAGAAAAAGTCGGTGTGTAAAGTAGACATGAGAGAGAAAAGGCAGGACTGCATTAAATTCACCCTCATCCCCCTCATACACCTTCCATTTTAGTCATTTTTTTATTATTTGATTTTGTGAGCTTTGAAGCACTGAGCCTGCAGTTCAGCTAAGGTACTGCAAGAGGTCTGTCCATAATAATAACCCTCTTCATTATGACTAGTGAGGGATGAATGCTGGATGTGTGGCCATGATAGCAAGACTTCCTGTATTTACATTTTGAATAAATAATAAGCTACAAAATCTATTATTGTCATACTTTGCCCAAATATGTTTGCATATAACCGGGACCACAGTTGCCAACAAAATATTAGTGATTATTATATGACGTAAGGATTCGCTCTGTCCTGATTGGTTGAGGCGAGATTTGGTGGTCCCTGTAAACAGTGATGTTTACCATGTGAAAGTGCACAAGAGGTGAATATTACAATTCGACAAGCTGCGCTAAAAATAGATTAGGCTTCCATGCAGGAGCTCCTGACGGTGTCTGTATTTTGTGTCGCTTCGTCCCTGTGAGGAGCTTTACGTTAGAGTTGTCGCCCTTCTCTTATTTTATATTTTCAAGTTGGGTCATATTAAAAAAACTGTTATTGACTTCAGTTATCAGTGAATCCAATGATTTATCCACCTTGGACAAGTGATATTCACTGAGGCACAGCTCAACTGAAGTCAGTAATTGTATAATATTACTACTGTTTGATCATCATGAATATTTAGTCGCGCATTATAAAAAACATTGCGAAGGACTAAATTGTGTAGCGTAGATTGAGCACTAGGGGGCATATTTTTGATTCAGTTGAATCAGTGTTAAAGGGACTATGTCAGCCAGGGCGCATGCGCGCAACGAAGCAGAGCATCTTGAAAACATTTTTACAACTATTTCAAGTTCATCGGAGATTTCGTGTAAGCGTTTTTCAATCTGTTTATATCACGTTCATCCTTGAGAAGTTTGATGACATTTTTACCAAAAAACTATCTTTATTGATTGTAGAGCCTGTTCATAGCATCAGTTTGTCATAGTTCGGGTTTTTGTAGCGTTATTATTGCTTTATCTATGACAGCTGCATGTCAGACAAAACGTTGCGACAAACAGGTTCTGC
>CM056209.1:48551235-48626235 GCA_029692085.1 Gymnothorax javanicus
ATTCATCTAGGTGTAATAGTTTACGAGAAAATTTGTCCCCATTGATGCATCCCGGCGGATTTTTGCACTAAGTCGAATCAAAGATTCAAGGGCAATAACTCCGTAAAAAATAAAGTTTCAGAACTTAGTTTCGAACTCGTTCAAGAGTATCGTGAGGAGTACCTACAAACAAAATTTCATTCATCTAGGTGTAATAGTTTCCGAGAAAATTTGTCCCCATTGATGCATCCCGGCGGATTTTTGCACTAAGTCGAATCAAAGATTCAAGGGCAATAACTCCATAAAAAATAAAGTTTCGGAACTGGGTTTCGAACTCGTTCAAGAGTATCGTCAGGAGTATCTACAAACAAAATTTCATTCATCTAGGTGTAGTAGTTTCCGAGAAAACTTGTCCCCATTGTCCACTATAGAATAAAGTAGAAAATGTGACGTTTCCATGGAAACGTCAGAAAATTGACATCCCAGAAAGCTGAAAATGACTGGATGCGTAGTTTGTGACATGGTTCACGATTGTACAAAGTTTGGTCGAAATATTTCCAACGGTTTTTGAGATATGACCCCGGACGGAAGGACGGACGGACGGATGGGCGGGCCGCTATATACCCCCGCTTACTTCGTAGCGGGGGTACAATAAAATTTAACTCTGGCCCATAAAGAAAGTTTGGTTAGGACCACTTTTGTTTGTCGGTAGAGGCACTTATGTTTAGTACTGTAATGTAATTTTTTATGTTTAAAAAGTGTTTAATGTTTTGTATTTTCAAGTAAAGTTAAATGTTCTGTGAGTTTATAATAAAATTATTGTTGAAACTCACTGAGTCATTGTTGGTCATTCCACCCTGTTGAGCTCCTTTCCACCCTGTTAGTCACATTTTTTTTTCCAAATAACGTAACAACTATGTTAAATGTAATGCATATTTTAATATTAAATTGCAGAGTTGAAAGGGATCAGCAGCAGACATATGTAATTTTGTGCAAATTTCTGTTATTATTCATCATTTTGGGTAAATTGAGTGCAAAAAATGTGACCGTTTTAAATAATGAACACATTTTCTACTCAAAAATTCTGTATTCAACATTATTCAAAGAAATAAACTTATATGATGGAATAAGGGACACATAAAGTGCAAGAAAAGCTAAGTATTGTTGAATATTTACATTATTAACACTTTGTAATACCTGTGTATACGTCCCTAACAAGGTGGAACTCTCTCGTGGTCCACGTCTGAATAACCCATCCATAATCATTATTATTTAGATGCACAAGCTCTAGCAATACAAGTTCCTGAAGGTTAAACATACCATTTACCACATATAGTGTTAAAAACAAGAAAAATGTATTCTTTTTTTCCCCAAAAGTTAGCACACTGAAAAGTCACCAATAGTCAAGAATGACCCCACTGCACCATGTCTTTCGAGTATCTTTGACATGCTGGTAAATATCCGGAGGGTCACAAACTGTATACCTTACTACTGTGAATGTGAAATCACTCACTTCCAAAACACAATTCTGGAATTAATGGGCATATAAAGCCAAGAAAATTGATATTTTGACCGCAAGGAGGACGGAATTTGGAGTGCTTGAATCACAGATGACTACAACCTTTGTGAAAAAGGTCTTCGATACTCTTCATCAGTTGAGTTTAGCACAGCCTTTGACCATATAAACCTCGGCCTCCAGACAAGTAGCCAATGCACTGCATACTCTGTTAACTGAGACAAATGGAGGCTACAGTGGACATTCTGAAAACTAAAATTAAACATTTAAATTATTCCAAACTGAGAACAAGTCAAATAAAATCCTGTAAACAAATAATTTTATTCTCACATTATGTCACAATTGACAGCTTTTGAGTATTCTTCAACCAAGCACTAAGTCCTCTACAGTTTGATGAAGCTGAGAAATAGCACATATAGTCATTATTATTATTCAGTTCCAAAAGTATGCCAAAGTAATAAACACTGATGCTGTGATGGAACACGATGCAATCATCATACATTATTTGTGTTACTAATACCGTTTATTACCGACACATCATTATTTTTGTTGGTATCTTGTAGTGGAATTTCAAATAGGTTGAGCTTCAGTTTAGACGAAGTTAACCGAAGTCATATGCAGACTGGTTTATATTCCGGAAAGATACAAACTATCACCTTGTGCATCCTCATTTAATGAACACTCCCTAATTTACATGGGAAATGCCCTTATGATATTTAAACCCACTGGCCACAGCAGATCTACTTCAGCCTCAATATTCATCTCTCTATCCTGCTACATGTTATCCTGGAGGTTAGGCCTTGTGGCTAAAGGAAAATAGGAAAAGATGAAGCAATCGGTCTATGCGCGCATCATCAGATGTAGCGCGTGCAGAAAAATTAGCGCGTAGGAGTGCAAATATTTTCGTATAATGACAGACATGGAAATATTGCGGTGATACCACAGTTACCACTCAACTATGCCAGGCTAAAGATATAATTTTCATGTTTTTGTCCAAAAATTGTGTTTACATGCAGACTATTTGCATCCACCACCATTATCTTATGTTGCTTCAAGACAGTAGCAATGGATATGAACAAGAGAGCAGTCATTAATTCTATATTATTTCACTGCAGTAAAAGATCTTCAGTTACTAATTCCGCAGCATCATAACATCACCCAGACAGTCGTTGTCAGGGTTGTGGCACCTTCTCTAGCGTGTCAAAATCACCATTCTCACCGAAGATATTAGTATTATTAATGGCTACATCAGAAAACTGAAAAATGCTGTCTGCAACTAATAAAGTCTTTGCCTCTGATGTTTGCAACTTCGTAACAGAAAATGTATGTTAATGTTAAATTTAGCATGGAATTAAGATGTGACAAATTGGTAAAAAGTGTCAAAACAAAGGCTTATATATTACCTCATAGGAAGATATTGCACACCCTAAGAACACCCTTCAGCCAATCACAATTGAGTATTCAACAGACTCGTAATATAAATGGTGTTAAACAGCATGTGCAAAGTTTTTAGTATTCTGTTACAGTCATCACATGGTGTATCTTCTATTATTAATTAATTTGCATGTTCGGACATCAAATAATGTGTTGTACTGTTTTCAAAATAGTCAAGTGTGAATGGATTTCTCAAATCAGTCCTTTTTGATTTTATTTGAATTTTTTACAATGTGCCAGCTTTTTTGGTATTGGGGTTGTGTTTGAGCTATGAGTGATCTGACTTAACTCTGTGAATTTCTGTTCAGAATGAGTCTGTATGCTAATTAAAGTGCCAATTCCAGTTTCAATTGAGTTACTTAAGGAAATGAACTGAAATATTCAATTAATAAACCAAAATATATTAGAAAGTTGTCAGACATCCAACACATACTGCATAATGTCAAAAGCCCAGGCCACAGTGCCATGGATGCCTCTGACCTGCTGTGGCTGCAGGCGTGCGTCCGCACCGACAGCTCTGCTGCTGCTACCCCAAGCCCTGTCTGTAAACATTAAATTTGGGTCCAGTCTCGGCAGAGTCAGAAGTGCTGTGCATTTGTCTTGCAGCCATATCTTTAAGGCTAATATTCTTTTCCCTTTCAAAGAGGATCCTCTGTTAAGGTATTTGTTCAACTGAAATGTTTTTTTTTCTAACACAAGGAAAACAGACTTATATAGGTCAACTTCTAGCTATCTGCGTCTTTTCTTTTTTAATGCAATATTACTTTCTTTTAAGGAATAGCAGGCAAATAGTGCACAGCAATGAAAGTAGGGTTTATAAATGTAAAAGGCCTTTTTAAAACATTGCTGAAGTAGTACTCTATCCCGTACCTAAAATGAACCAGTAGGATATAATTTCATTTCCAAGAGGCATCTCCTTGCATTATTTTTCGAACTGTGTTTAGTTTTGATTAGGCGGTCTATTCACATCCTGAATAATAGTGATGCGGTTAGTCCGTTATTTTTACTTTCTTTTCGCTGAGAAATGCCCCGCAGAAAAAATAGCCGAGACGCCAAACCTCTTGATGACGCGTCACTGCAGCCATGGGAGAGTCGCGCTGTTTGTGCAGGCTCTGTGGCGGCTCTCGACCGCTAACATGGGTGGCCAACACATTCTCATCCGGACTCGCCACATATTGACGCTACAGAAGGAAGGCAGAAGGAAGCTTTTGGGGTCATTATTTGAGGGTTAGGGTTAGGGTCCGGGTTAAGGGTTAGGGGTTAGGGGGTAGGGGGTAGGGTTTGTTTTAAACTGGCGTCAATAAAGGACGCTAAAAGCGACCTTTTGCCTGGTATATCGACGATTGGTCAGGTAGCATCAATATATGACGCGTCGGGATGAGAATGTGCTAGGGTGGCAAAATCAAAACCAAGAGGTTCCGCGACACGCAAGCGCTAAGGCAGGCAGTGCACCCCAGGTGTAACTTCAATTTCAAATTTTATTTTATTCACAACAATAAATTTCAATCGTCTCTTATTGCTGGCCTGAGTTTCAGATACTCAAACCAGCTGCATGAATGATTACACATGTATCATGAGATTTGACCCCATTTTTTAAATAATTTTAACCTGCGTCGCCGAAGGCAGCAGGTCTAGGAATGGCTCTTTCACTTTCGGACCTGATCTCCGAGAAATGCTCGGAGGACAAAAATCTCTTGGGAGAGCGCCAAACTCATCAAATAGAGCGGGTAAATTTTTGTTGTCCATTATCCGGCCATCTGTCCGTCTGTCCGAAGTAACGACGTTATCGAGATAACTCAAAAAATAATTGGCCCAGCAAGTTGTAATTGGGTATGATGATGTATCTTGACCCAAGGCAGGTCGCTATAGAAAATGGGCGCGCTGCATCAAAATCCAAGATGGCCGCCGCCGTTTTTGTAAAAACAATGTTATCAAGATAACATGAAAAAGAAGTGTTCTAGGAAGTTATAATTTGGTCTGCTGATGTATCTTCACCTAAGGCAGCTTCCTATTGAAAACGGGCGTGCTTCGTCACATTCCAAGATGGCCGCCACTGTTTTTGTAAAAACCACGTTATTGAGATAATGCGAAAAATAAGTGTCGTAGGAAGTTCTAATTTGGTATGCTGATGTATCTTGACCTAAGGCAGTTCATTATTGAAAATGGGCACGCTGCGTCAAAATCTAAGATGGCCGCCGCCATTTTTGTAAAAACGACGTTATCGAGAATGGGGAAAAATATGTGTCGTAGGAAGTTCTAATTTGGTATGCTGATGTATCTTGACCTAAGGCAGGTCAATATTGAAAATGGCCACGCTGCATCAAAATCCAAGATGGCCGCCACCGTTTTTGTAAAAACGACGTTATCGAGATGACGCAAAACATAAGTGGCCTAGGAACTTTTAATTTGGTATGGTGGCACATCTTGACCTATTGCATGTTCTTATTGAAAATGACATCACAACATCAAAATCCAAGATGGCCACCAAACGACGTTATCGAGATAACTCGCAAAATAAGTGGCTGACCCAAGTCAGGTCATTATTAAAGTTGACTGCGCTACGCCAAAATCCTCTCCAGTTTATCTTTTCCATATGGCTGCATCTATCTATCATCATCATCGTCGTCATCATCAGCATAACAATTCACCATCACTCAATCAATGCAAATATTCACCAAAGCATACTTCTACATAACACCCGCGCAGCGACGCAGGTTCAGTGACTTCGCACTTGGTTTTTTTCAATTTAGTTATTATAACATTCTCGTTTTCTGAGCTAATACAGTGTACATTTTAGAAGAAACAAGCTGCCCTACTTCTTATTCTAAAGTCTATTACCTCAGCTATGGCAACAAGCCTGTAGTTAATCCCAAATCCTGTTTCACGTGCTTTTAAGCATCAATTCTCAGAATACCTTGATTACTTTAAAGAAGAATTGGAGCAACTCCACCAAACATTGATCGTCGAACTATTATTTGTCAGTGTACTGTTTTCATGGGTAGTCTATAAACTTTAAAGAGCATTAGTTGACAAATGGCAATACTGAGCATTTGCATAATTATTACTAAGACTTCTACTAATTACTATTAACCATTTTCTCCAATACATGTTCTGAAGAACAATCATTTTTAAGCCCTTTATCTATACATTTTTTTCCTCCACAGTTCACATTTATAGTTATATAAATGTATATTTATATATCACATTTACAGTTCACACTTTTTCCCCTTATATATATACATTGAGAAGGATGTAGAATGTTTCCTGCAGGTAGTATGTCTATTTTGGTCGGTCCCTCACTCAGTAAAATCGAATATCACAATATTTGCAGGGGTCTAATGTTGCTAGGAGGTCCTATTAGTCGAGCAGCTGTCACTGCCGAGCTGTTTTACCACAGGCAGAAATCAATGGACCAGCCTCTGCAGTGGAGAGGAAAGACTCTTCCATTTACTGTTAGAAAGTATCAGTGTCTGAACCATTAACAAATCATCAGGTCTCATATTAATCCTTGGAGTGCCAAATACAGATAGTGTTGCTCAATGATGTAAGATATAAAATTCAAAGCTGTTGAAACAAGTCACCACATGACAGGTTTTCAACAGCACAAGATAATATAATTTTTTGAAAATTTATTTCACCGCTCTAAGGGCTAAAACTTGCGGTCATCACTTTTCATAAATTTGTTATCACTACTCTGTCTGGAGCAAAATGCAACTGATTTTTATAAAAACGAAGGTGCATTAATTTTCAGGATCTGAAATTAAATGTATTTACTGTGTGCCCTGTGCACCATGCCGGGTAATGGCTATCTGAAGTGGGCACGTTGCAGTATGTCTGATGAAAGTCTTCTGTGTGCAGAAGTATAGTAAACTGCTCGTCTCATTTTTAAGGCAGCTCACCGATGCTCTGATTCTCTGGAATTGTGAATATTTGATTATCTATTTTATTAAGGTACTAAAAGTCAGCTTAGTCCTTCTCCAGGGCAGGAAAAAGTGCTCTTGATGAAATAACATTTTTCGATTCCATAAATAACTATCCAATATGTAACACGTGGCTGTTTTACTTGAATATAAACTTTTGCTGTATTCTACAAAAAAAAATCAAGCACTTCAAATCAAGTACAATTCAAATCAAACTGCTCCCTTCAAAAAAAAAACCAAAAAAAAACAACAACACAGGATTGGATTCAACTGAATATATTAATCAGCAGATGAGTATTAATTTCAGAAAAATGAAAATCACGAATAAAGAAAAATTCTTCTTTTTCTCCAAGACTATGCTGCAGGTCTGCGGGCAATATGCCCTCAGGGCACTGACATAACACCCACCTGCAAGAGGGATATGACACAGAGTTGAGTCCCACAGGCACACAGCAGCACTTATTCCTCAGCAGACTAAAGATGAGAATGATTGCACTCCGTGTTACGCATTTAAGTCCTTGAATCTGCAGGAGCGCACGGCAGATCTTTCACTTTGCCCGTGTGCAGCAACTCACGGCAATGCCAGACATGAAACTGCTCAAATTGTACACAAAGGTGTGATTTTGCTGGAATAAAAATTATGGGAGGGAAAAAAGCCACTTTACAGCAGGTAAATGACAGGATGCTGGAAAGGGCATTATGCTGAAAATATCTGAGGAATGGGGACATTTATCGAAGAAAAGAAAACTCTTCAAAATGCTTTTAAGCCGCTGTTAGCTAGTGAATTCATGGACAGCCTGGCTGGGGTGAAGGTTAAAACACAAGTTGGAAACGCGCGCAACGAGGAGTGAACATCGGCCTTGGCCCCAGAACACTGTGCTCTGGGTTTTCCATCTTGTTTATCAGATGTGAGATGTCACTTTCACCGTCTTTAGCTCTGCTGGGATCACCAGCTGCTGTGTCAGCCAGCGGCTCCTGATCAGCGCTGACTGGCCAACAGATAACGATACGAGAACAGATGCTGCCTTCATTTCCGCATCACACACACGCCTCTGGTGTAATTTCTCTGGCCAATGTCAGGCTACGTCTCTCAGTAAAGTATCCAAAGCTGGCGTCACCACTAGACGCCCAATCAGAAACATGGTAGCAGTAAACGGAAAGCAGTGACTGCTGTGCCTCCGTCAGCCAAAGCTTCATACGTCCTAAAAGTGGAGTTTCAATCCCTACATACAGCTGACCTTATGTGACCTTGACCTTTGACTGGATGACCTCTGTAACCTAATCAGTACATTCTCTCTCTGTGGGGAGTTACCATGTCTGATTTGGTCAAAATCTGTCCTTCAGCAGATATTGTGGACACCAGCTATGTAAGACGAATAGACAGACGTACAGACAGAAAGGCGACCGGAGGCTCACGCCTCTTGCCCACTGTGCAGGGTGGAGGCATAACAGTGAAAGTCAACAGAAGCCCAGTATTCAGACAGACAGATAAAAGACTAATTCCGGTTTTGCAGGACTGGATTGGGTGCAGTCATAAGTTCTCTTTCTTTGGACTTTTGGATGATTATTCTTACGCTGTCTCAGAGGTTAAAGGAGCCGTATGTAAGAAATATATGTTGATTAATCATGAAATGGCCCTGATATATCAGCAGACATTAAGGAATGATGTTAATTTCAAATGCTTATATCACTGACAACAGTAGTCCAGCCAGAATATTCTCATTATAAAAGCGAAGTTGCAGCCCACAACTAATGTTGATGTTGTTATTTTGTGTTTTGGCCTGTTGCGCTGCCCTCCACCATCTCCCAATCACGAAGTCAGTAGCATTTCGGCATCCAGGTTGCCAGTTACCACTGAGCTGCAGCTACCACTGTTATGGAGCACATGTCTGACGTTACTAAACCTAAATGGCCTCGTTATGATTCCGAAATTCGTCATGACAAAGTCAGAAACAAAACAAGGATCTGTATAGGACATGCCTTTGAAAGATGGAGACGGCTGAAAGCGGAGAAGAATTTGAGGACCAACGCCGAAGTTGCCAATTTTCTCCTGGACAGGTAAGATTCAGCTAAGTTTGGCTAACTGAATTCTATTTAATGTAGGCACGGACATTTCAAATAATCCCTACAGTCGAATAACGTTATGTATGTTCGTTCATGGTACGTTAGTGCGTATGCAGGTGGGTCATAGAATTGACTAGGTAACAAATTGTTTGAGAAATAAAAACCGTGACTCGTCATTGCTAACATTAGCAATGCATTATTAGAGTCTGTTTCTCTGGCTTTATGCTGAGACGGCGTGGAAACCGTTCCAACATTAGCACAGCCATTATGGCAATATGAAATGTAATTGAGACAGTACATCGGTCAAATGAGTCCTCATTCATTCTTTACGCATATTACAGTATGGACGTTAGTGGGCTATCCACACAGAAGAGTGACGAGCAAGTTGACCAATATGACCATTGCTAAAGTTAGTCATTAGTCTCGATCTTTTCTAAACTGAACTGAACACAACCCTGTGAGAGCAAATCATTGGTGATATTGAAACGTAGCCATGGTAGCTCCATGTAGTAGACTTTCTTGCTGGATCCGGCAACATAGCTGGCAGCCTCTCGTCTGGGGGAGAGGAGGAGGGGATACTGCGCTCTGCAGTATTTTGAATGTGATTGCAGTACCAGTTTTGGCCACAAACTTACATACAGCTCCTTTAAACGTATTCCCTGAATTTGTGTAAATCCCCAGTCAAATGAAAGTTAAAAATGGACAGTTTGTTTAGAGGACTTTACCAAATGGACTTAGGTGGAACTTCCCCCCTTTTTCGGGTGGCGATCAGGTGGCTATCACTGAGCTTCGTTTTTGAAGTTTTTTCCTTTGTTAAGTTTCGCCTCCGCAGTTAGCTCCAGTATAGGACATAGAGACCCTGTACTCCATCCAAGTCAACTGTCATGCTTAAAGTAAAAATCCAAAGGCGGTGATTATTTCTCGCAAGAAAATGTGCATTCAATAGTTTTTTTTTCTTTGTCTAACGTCTCCCAATGTGCCCATCTGATAAGCTACTGTAATACCTGGGCAAGAGGCAAACGCTGTTTTTTCTGGAGGAATCGTGAGCAGTTCTGCCACTGAATCTCACACAATTAGTGGACATCTCGGACCCATAATCTGTGTGGTACTGACTGTCTTCCAATCGCATCACACGGTTGCCCCCAAGACCTGCACTTCCATGTGCCGGAAATTTCCACCAAGTCAGCAGCTCTCATCTCTATCAATTACAGGTTTTATACAGTCCGTGGTGGCTGCCTCGTGTAAGGAGCTACAGTTTGTCTGTAATTGGTGAGGAGCTCTAGAAATCAGTCATGTGACATTAGGGAGTCATGAAAACCGAGGGAGAGCACAAATCAGATGTTTTGTTTTGTTTCGGGACCAGGAGCCAGGACATGATATAGGAGGTCATTTAGTAAAATGGCATCTACGCTCTGGTATTTTTGCTTCTGTTGCAATCACCTTCCTTGCAGAAATTTAAAAAAGAAGGGGTTGAGGGGAGGGTGCAAATATCACAATGTTTTGCTGAGATTTTGCTGTTGTAAGTAAAAAATAATTCAGATATTTCCCTTCCCTCTTCATTGAAGCTACAACCTCAGGGCGAAAACGTTATGCTTTATCTATGATAAACAATTATTGACCCGGAGTTCCATTTGGACAAAGGTGAGAAAATTACACGATACAGCAAGATTGCTATTCAGCAATTTTAGAAATTTAATTAAATTAGGGTCAATAAGTAATTTCCGACAGGTTTTAGTTCTGTAGTATGGCACCATCTTACATACCTGCCATGCTTCCTGCCTAATTAGTTTATGAGCAGTATATAAAATATTTGCTTATGATGGTGACAGTACTCTGCTGTCGTACTCATTTGCATTCAGTTTTCAGTACCAAGCAGGAATTTCACACATTTTATTTTCAATAAATCAAGATTTGAAAGTGTTACCACATAAAATATTTAGTAAGCTGTAATTGTTTGAGAATGGCACGCACTACGATTATGACACCAACTGCTGCTGCATCACTGTAAATCCCATTTTTTTACAGCGTCAACTTACTTTATGTACAATTATCCATTATAAAACTGTGAGTTCAGTAATTATTCACACATAGCAAATACAGAAGGTTGTAATAAACACACATTATGGAAAGACCAGCAAAGGAGTGAAACAAACTAACAACTTATTCCTTATTCCTGGCTAAATCAGCGAGCAGGTGTTGAGAGGCGACAGTAGCATGAGGTGAGGTGCTACTGTACTTTGGCTCCGCCTTCTGTTTGTTACAAAGCTCATTTCAACCACAACGCAAGAAAATAGTTCCCTCCTCAAAAAAAGTAAGCAGTAATGTTGTGTCTCTACCATTAAAAAGAATAACTTTTTTTTAAAGTAATGATATTTGGTGGTATTTGGTCATATTTGAATTTGGTTGTAGCCTTAGCCAATGAGTTTATTACCTTGATATATGTATGTTCCATTGAGAGCAGATACTCAATGATACAGGCTACGCTTTCTGTGACCCTTTCTTCACTGGGATGAACAACACTAGCCACAAAATGTACCGAATAATGAGTTTTAATTGAATATCAATAATCTGTATCTATCTGTAACCAAGGAGCACAAAAATCGTAATGCATACAGAAACACACACGCATGCAATTTGCCCAATTTTGCCGCATTAGAAAAAAAAGATCTTGCAGTGGAAGCTGGCTTAAGGGCTGATTGCAAACTGAGAAACCACAACAGGGCTAAAGATTCTCCATTGTATCAATTATGCACTGAAATCGATTTCTTTCGTCTGAAAACCCACAAACTGCAACCCACCAGCAGGCCTCTGACCCACTGTTTTGGAATAATGTGGCAGAGCAAAGCTCTTTGGATGCATTTCTGTCCACATACTAGCTAGGAGCCCTCCCCCCACCCAAAAATTAATTAATTAATAAATGATCAAGTGCTTAGAGCGCTAAATGCAGCTATGTTTGCTCAATGATGTAAGACATCCAAATGAAAGCTGTTGAAAACCTATCATGTGGCGACTTGTTTAAAAGAGCTCCCCTGCGGGAGCTCTTTTAAACAAGTCGCCACATGATAGGCTTTCAACAGCACAAGATAATTGAATTCATATATCTGAAAAATTTATTTTAGGGTTTATTTCAAGGGTTAATGAACGAATTGATTAAAAAATGGAGAGATATGTTGAGGAGTCCCACCCACGGGACATCAGAGCATCTCCAGGCGCTGGTCTCACCTGCTCGTGCTGCTCGCCGACAAGCGACGCCGAGTCTGAAGCCTTAATTGCGTATTGATTAGGATATTGATTAGGATAGGCATGGTGAGCGACGCGAGGAGGAAATCAGAGGAAACAAAATGAACACGAAGAGGTTTAAAAAAAAACACAAACAAACAAACGACAAGACTTCCTGCCCTCCCTCTTTCCCTCTCCTCCTGACTGCAAAAATCTCCTCCGCACAGATTATCGAATTTTGTTGACGGTGCTTTTCTCGACTCACCAAAACATTTGCTCTGATTGGTCGCTCGGTCCACGAATACTTTGGCAGAGATGACGTTGCCGAAAGGCATGAACATTTGCATGAGCTCGGCGTCTCCAAACTCCTGAGGCAGGTGGTAAATAAACAGGTTGCAGCCTTCTGGCCCTGAAAAGACAGCGACCGACACATTGTTAGTTCTAATTCCTCGTCTGTCGGGCTCCTATCCAAGCTTCTCTTCGCCACTAGAACACACTGGCGTGACTCTAGACTGAGAAAAGTGCTGGCGGAGCTCAAGCAAACTGCTCAATGGCAGTGGGCGTATGCTGTTTCAGCCTCCTCATTGCCTAGAGTCATTACAGAATGGCTGACAATGGCAAATGAGTAATGTGGGGTTTTTAACAGGCATCTCAGCTTAACAGACCCTCAGCATAAGGCCTGTATGACCGCAATAGAGGGTTGTAAAATGGCACCACATTCCGTATTCATTCACATGTTCAGTTAAAGCGCTCGGCTTGGACAAGTTTAGCATAGTAGTACATAAAGGATCTTACAGGAGTGGGCGTGTTATATGTCAGTTATGAAATGAGCTGAGTAAAGTTTGAGTTTGTCGCAAGCTATAGCGAGCAAAAAACTCAAAATTTAGTCAACGAGTTTCATAACTTTCATATAACATAACCAAGAGTACAAGATTCTGTTTATCACATAACTGAATTGCATAATTTATCAAAAAACAAATGGAATTTCTGTTAGCGCCCATTGTATGTTACCACTGCGCTAACTACATCCTTATACTAACATAGCCAGTCACTGAGTCACAGACATTTGCGGCTGAACTGGCAGCAGTTAGTAAATTCAGTTTAACTGAGTACTGTAGTTAGCTGATGTTAGCTCGCCAGCTAACGAACTAACATTACATAATTGTTATGAAAACAAACTGTGTACACGTTAGCTAGCTAGCTAAGTAACGTGAACTTAGTTATGTGAGTGGCACTTGGCTTGCCTGCAACAGCGCTGAACCATACCGATTTAACCAACGTTACACTTGGTATTCAGTTTGGTTAAATATAAACAGCATTATGTAACGCAGAGCAATTTTTTTCCCACGCTTTAAGCCAATGAAATTTTCTCAGTGATATGTACCTCGGGTAATATCAAAAATATGTCATGAGCTGAGCTATGGTAAAAGTACTATAGTTATGTGATAAGTTCTGTGTAACAGCACATTATGGACAAGTTATCACATGAACAGGAAACCTGGGGCGGATAACAATTACATGTTTTCACAGCCTGAGACTGAGGCCCACAAAGAAACGTGACTCCGCAAAATAGAACACACTCACTCCCTCAATCTTCATTTCAGAGAAAATTCGGTTGGAGACTGTTACAGGCATAAAGCAGATGTACCACAGACTGGAAGCTGTGGTAACACAGGTTAATAAGTGATATGTCAAGCGTTCCAAAAAAATATGCCACTGAAGGATAGCCTCCATGTTTCTTTTGTGAACTTATCTAAGGGAAACCTCCATTTCTTTATCCTAGCTCATTTACCAGATTGAAATCTCTGTAACAATTGTGGACTTAGATTGATATCTGGTGCAGATGCGAGTAAGGAAAGCTAGGAGTGGAGAATAAGCGATTCGTATGAGCCCCTGTTCTCAGTGGATTGTGGGAACCAGATCAGGCACTAAAGGTGCTCAGAACCGATCCACCCTCCTCAAGGTCCTCCCCAGCTGGTGAATGCTGGACCAGATGTGACCCAGCTAAAGTTTAGAGGATTTCTGCCTCTCAGGATAGAGATGTTCAACATTACTGACCACCTATTTTGTACCCCTGAAAAAATATCTTTGCCATTTGAAAAGTTGTAAGGCACATGCAGTTCTTGTTCAAAAGTGAAAGCATAATTCTTCCCCCCTCAGCTGAACCACAGCGCCATATTAAGCTAAGTTCAGGAGAGTATTTCTCACACTACCATCGGTTATCCTACCTCGCTAATTTATTGCCAAACGCATTTGAAGGCAGTGCTGCAATTATCACCGTTCATCTGAGGTGGGCGGAGCTTGTCTTACCTTCTCTCTGTTGCTGGGGGATGATGGCTGGTTGCTGTGGGAACGCTTGGCTGATTGGAGCATAGGCGGCGGGATAAGCTGCTATAACATGGGGAGAATACAAAAGGAAAGTTCCACATTTACTTTCCTGAGTTGAATACGAGTACTAACTCTCATAAAGTGTTCAGTTTTGTTATTCCATTTCCCTTCTCAAACTAGCGTACGAATACTGTTACAGCTTTGAGTTAGCTTTGTTTCCTACTTGGGCCATTTTGAGTACACTTCAGCTGATGGAATGTGTCCGAATGTAAACAAACAATAATAAGCATGTAAAGTCAGTTAATATTATTAATCTGCAGAGAAAACATCGGTATTTCTCAGATTTGCATTTAAAAATGTATTTATCTGTGGATATAAGGATGTCACGGCCCTGTGGCCAGACTTCAGGACATCAGGTTCGCATGGGGACAAGTAACACAGCAGAAGATACAATTCTAAATAAAAATAAATAACACTGAGCTGGCTTTGTAAATGTGTTAGTTCACGAGTGAAGGGGTGGAGAGAACATGATGGATGCAAGAGATGAGGACGGGATGAGGTGAAGGAGACAGAAGAGGAGCAGAGGAGAGGACACGGAGAGACGGAGTGATGAGGCATGAAGGACAGGAAGAGGGGAGGAGGGGGACACACAGCGAGCAGGAACAGGTGATGAGAGGATGAGGAAAAGCAATAGATGGAAAAAAAACCTGCATAATGCTGCACGCCTGCGTAAGCTTGCTGGAGAGGATCTGCGACGGTGGGGCTTTGTGCTGGAGAGAGAGAGAGAGAGAGAGAGAGAGAGAGAGAGATACGAGAGAAAGTGTGATAGAGAGAAAGAGAGCGAGAGAGAGAGACAGAGTATACGAGAGAAAGAGTGATAGAGAGAGAGAGAAAGAGACAGAGTATACGAGAGAAAGAGTGATAGAGAGAAAGAGAGCGAGAGAGAAATTGTTAGTATCAGATTTCACAGTTCTGTACAATGGCACCCTCCCCCAGATATTTGCATGAAATATTAACAGTATGCCAAACAAAACACTTTGTAGTTCATTATCTCCGCAGTTGTATTGCATAATTCAAGAATCCAACACACTTGTCAGTCCCAAAAAAAACGGAAAATCTTTCCGCAGCTGCCATTAAGAAAACAGAATGCCTGAGTTTCACACAAATCACACAGGAGGGAAACAATGATCCGGCAGACACATTTTTTCCTTGTCATATTATAATCCCAATGTGGAAAAAGCCAGGAAAATATGGAAAATGAACATAAAAACAGGAAACAATTCTTCCTAAATTCACTTTAAACTCATGTTTCTTTGCAGATAGTAACAAGCAAGATGTCTTGTCAGGTCAACTACATTTTATTTGTAAATATACATCCATACCTGCCATTCAGGCCTGAAATGCATTCCAAAAAAAAAAAAAGCTGAGACAGAGGCAATTTAGGACAAGTAATACAGCTGATGTCAGTAGGTGATGGTGATCATGACTGTAATCGCCCAGGAGAGACCTCGTCCTTTCTCACAAATGTGGGAGAAAATCAATAAATGGATCAAAAATAATATTCATTAAGAACAGATAGGAAGGTATATTTGGCATTTCACCCCGTAAGGTGCACAGCATCATTAAAGGATCTAAAAAACCTGAAGGAATTTCCGCGTGTAACGGGAAAGGGCACAAGCCAAGCTGAATACCCATGATCTCTGATCACTCAGGTGGCCCTGCAACAAGAATGATCATTTATCTGTGTGGTAAAATCACACGGGCTCAGGATTACTTTGGTAAACCTCTGTTAAGTACTTCAGCACGAAATTACATGCACTAGTTGCTAATGCTAGTTAAAACCTTCCTGTGCAAAAAAGGGCAAAATGGAAGCTTTATGTTAAAGCGCCGTTGACCTCTCTGGGCTTAAATATCGGCGATTGACTATCACACAGTGAAAAAGGGTAGTGTGGATGAACGAGTCAATATTTTTTTGTTGTTGTTTTTTTTTTAAGAAGTGTATGTTGTGTCCCTTGTTCTGTCATGGAATGGAGTTGCGTCAATGCCATTGGCAAGGGTAACCTGCACTTCTGTGGAGTAACAATTATTGCTTAAAAGTAAACTGAGATTTTGGAGCAACATATGCTACCCTCAAGACGACACCTTTTTCGGGGACGCCCATGCATATTTCAACAATGCAGTGCAAAACAGCATTCTGCAGGCATTGCACAGCCATGGCCGTGTAAGAAGAGACCTGTGCTAGATTGGCCTGCCTGCAGTCCTGATTTGTTCCCAATAGAGAGCGTGTGGCACATTTTGAAATGAAAAATGCCACAACAAAGACCAAGCACTACTGCTCTTCCTCAGCTGCGTGCAGGAAGAATGCGACAAAATTACATCTGAGCCACTCAATCAGTGTGTTTGCGTCTTCAGTCTCAAAATATTTGTTAAGCGTCGGAAAAAAGTAATAATAACAGTACAAAGTGGTAAATATTTTAGTGTCCCTGCTTTGTTTGAAATATGTAACAAAGATCATAATTGAAATTTGTTAACTTTAAAAAATAAAATTCACGCGGTGAAACCTCAAATAACGTGCTGTAGTATTGTTGGGCAATTCAGGTCAAAGATAGTTTACAAATCACTGCATTCACTTTTAATTTTAATCTAACACACAATGCACACTTTTTCCAAATTTGGGGTCGTGACAGAACACAAGGTATATTGCCATGCAGCATTTATGATGGCAATACGATGCCATTTGGACTCCAGGAAATCCCGAGTTCTCATTGGCTTAGGAGCAGCAGCAGAGCAGAGTCCTCACCTGGATAGGGGTGAATCCCATTGGTGTAGATGGGCTCCGAGGTGGGCGGGCCGTTGCTCTGGGGCGGGAGGGCGCTGAACCCGTTGACCCCTAGGGGAGTGGCTATGCTGGGCACAGCTGTGGCGCTGATTCCCGGAGGTGTGCTGGTGCCTGCAAGACACAGGAAATCGTGTTAACAGGTCTCAGACCCCTTCCAGAGCACCACGCCTCTCTCCCGCCCGTGTTAACAGGTCTCAGACCCCTTCCAGAGCACCACGCCTCTCTCCCGCCCGTGTTAACAGGTCTCAGACCCCTTCCAGAGCACCACGCCTCTCTCCCGCCCGTGTTAACAGGTCTCAGACCCCTTCCAGAGCACCACGCCTCTCTCCCGCCCGTGTTAACAGGTCTCAGACCCCTTCGAGAGCACCACGCCTCTCTCCCACCCGTGTTAACAGGTCTCAGACCCCTTCCAGAACACCACGCCTCTCTCCCGCCTGTGTTAACAGGTCTCAGACCCCTTCCAGAGCACCACGCCTCTCTCCCGCCCGTGTTAACAGGTCTCAGACCCCTTCCAGAACACCACGCCTCTCTCCCGCCTGTGTTAACAGGTCTCAGACCCCTTCCAGAGCACCACGCCTCTCTCCCGCCCGTGTTAACAGGTCTCAGACCCCTTCCAGAGCACCACGCCTCTCTCCCGCCCGTGTTAACAGGTCTCAGACCCCTTCCAGAGCACCACGCCTCTCTCCCGCCTGTGTTTACAGGTCTCAGACCCCTTCCAGAGCACCACGCCTCTCTCCCGCCCGTGTTTACAGGTCTCAGACCCCTTCCAGAGCACCACGCCTCTCTCCCGCCCGTGTTTACAGGTCTCAGACCCCTTCCAGAGCACCACGCCTCTCTCCCGCCCGTGTTAATAGGTCTCAGACCCCTTCCAGAGCACCGCGCCTCTCTCCCGCCCGTGTTTACAGGTCTCAGACCCCTTCCAGAGCACCTCACCTCTCCCTCTTGCAGCTACACCTTTCCCCGTAAATACCGTTTTAATTAGACACAAGGGTTTAGACCTGTCTGTCTATTAATAACTTCAGTTCCCTCTGGTGACATTTTTACATTAGTCACCTTGTGGACGCTCGTGCAGAACAGGATTTCTTGCTCCCCCTGAAGGTCATTGAAGACATTTTGGATTAAGCCTGATAGTTATTACCCTTCAGTTAGGTGCATTTTCACAAATTTTCAAAATGCTCACATTGTGGCAAATTGTGTATTTTCTCAAACCCCTGCTGCGGTTAGATGGTGACCTTGTTGTGCACGAGTGCAGAGCCGAATTCTTCACAGAAAAGACGCGGGAGGTAAAACAGGCACATTCTGAAAGTCCCCAGCTCAGCGTCCACAAATCTTTTGTCTTCTTATATCAATAAGGTCACTTTTTTTCCCAAAGACATCAGATAGGCCCTGTGCCCAGTGACACAGAAATAGTGAGTGTGAGCAGAATGCAGCAGCTTTGGGGACGGTGAGGGCAGGGGGAGGTGGTTGTGCGTGTTCTGGCATCGACAACTTTTCCCTCGCCAGGTCAATGTCACCTTATTCTCCCTTTATTACCCTCCCTCTTTTCCCAAAGACAGAGAGAGAAAGCTTTTTTTTCATCGATCCCCACATTTTCAATAAAAACAAGGACCGGTATCGAGAGGCACACCTTCGGGGCCAGCTGGTTTACACTGGAGGGAGAGAGAGGAACAGCGAGTTTAGGTTGGTCCCTGAGCGCTGAGTGCTGTTGCTTCGGGGCAGAACGCAAGTGTCTGAAACGGCCGCCTCCCGAGAGACGGCAAGCGTTCCCTCCGGCGCCATTTCTCCCGTCATCTCCCCACGCACGCGCGTCATGGGCTCCCGTCAGTCAAAATACATCAAAGCATATTAATATTCTCCTCTGTAGATCGCTGTGTCACATCACCAGTGTTCTGACTCACTCATCTTTCCCAATTTTTTCAATTTCATGGTGTTTGCTTCGCATGACATAACATGGTGTCGCCAGGCAAAACTGACAAAGAATGACAGAAATGATGGACAAAATAATACAAGGTCCCCCAACTCATGTCAAAAGCACTTCAACGCACTCTTTTGAAGGCCTCTGTGGCTTCTGTGGGCTTCCCAGCCTGCATGAGAACTACTTTTTCCCAGTTTAAGTTTCCTATAATTAGGGACAAGAAGCAAGGCCATTGCTAATTTGCTTTTCTGTAAAGTCACTGATTTGACTGTCTGCTGGGGCTTGTTGTTATGACCTGCATTTGAAAAGGTAAAGTTGGAAAAACTCTGCCGATGGGCCCTTCACCAAAAAAACTCTCCCGAGGGCCGACCAATGACCCTGCCTGTCTCCCTCTCGCTCCCCCAACTCGTACCCAACAAAAGAGAAGCACAGAAGAGAATCACTCTGAGTAAGTCGCGTACCTGAGGACGGTGTCATGGGGGCCGCCACGAGGCCGTTCACGCTGAACGCCGCCATGTGCTGCATCTGTGCGGCAGCGATCGCCGCCATCGGGTTCAGGTAGGAGCCCTGTGTGGCGGCCATGATGGCGGCCTGCTGTTGCATCATTTGCTGGGGAGAGGAGAAGGAAAGCGGGGAGAGGGAAAAGAGCGAAGGAGAAAGAGTCTTGACTCTATGTATTAACCTTCTCAATCTGCTTAGCAATTACATTTTCTTTATTCTGGAAAGTGAACTTCACACCGCATAACAAGCAGCAATATTTTCAAAAATTATATGTGATCTATTTGCTTGCAAGCCTTAAGGATGCTCTAACAAGTTTTCGTAGAACTTGACACCAAAGAAAAAGATCTCTGTGGTCATCGTTGGCCATTTTAATTTACATTCCAGTTCTTTTCTGCAGTCAAACATGGGTAAAGGCAAATCAGCACCAATGCTGCTTATTGCTACCAGGTGGCTCTGCACACTTTTATTAGAAATGATTCATTTCTTCACTGGAAAACGGTTTATAATCCTGCCATGCAAACAACTGCAAGCCATCCTGCTTTCTTTTATATTCTGTTTTATGCAGGTTTGAAACTGAGATAGCAGTACAAAACAGAAGTGTTTTAGAAGACGTATATATATATACATAATATATATCTGTCAATGCACACTCGTGTTTTTACTTATGTGTGTATCAGTGCACATGCATTCATTCATTTGCACGAGAGAATGAGTAATTAAATGAGAATACTCCTGTACATTTGTGCATCACAGTGTCGCCTAACAGGTCATGTACAAGAAGTAGAAACTCTGAGTGCTTTCAAAACCAGGCGGTGATTGATATTATCAAGTTATTTAGTACTCTATGTGTGAGGTGCAGTGAAGTGTGTGGAAACTTGTGATCTTTGTCATGCTGAATGACCTGGTCTTGCCAGTTGAATATGTTATGTTATGTAATATTACATTGTATTTTGTGCGCGCAGGCGTGAGTTCGCAAATGCATTTTTGTGTACGCTCGCATGTGCACATCTCTTACCGCGTGCGAGTATGCGCCGTAGGTCCCAAACTGGATGGTCATCGGGCTGAAGATCCCGAGCTGGCCCGCCATCTGGTGCATCCTCCGCAGGGTCCTCTCTTTATCTGTGTCTGCAAACTTCACTACCAGACTCGACGATGCCCCCTAGAGGCAGAGAGGAACAGTGCAATGACCACCATCGACAGGTCACAGACAGAGGATTGAAATACATAGGATCGACATTTTCATAGTAGCTGGCAAACTTCAGTGGTTATTGGAAGTATTGCAGCACCAATAAAAAAAATTTTAAAATCACCATTGAAGTCAATTTAAAACTTTATGGTGGAAAAAAAATTCTATGTTTGACTATACATTCATATTAGCACATTTCTTTGCACTGAACTTATATCCCCCCACAGAGCTTTCACCAATAACAAGCTCCTATCTCAAGAACCAGTTAGCGGAAGCTGTCCCCAATTCTTAATATACCTTGCTGCCCAGTTCTCACAGAAACGTCTGGCAATATTGTGTCCACACTAAAGAAGAAGGCGGGCTCATAATGATTTTGGGAGTTTAAATTGGCAGGCGGAAACTGACATGACTTAACAAGCAAAGTGGTGGAGAGACTCAAATTCATAACAGATTGATGTTCTACAGAAACACTTCAAAGAGATATAATATCTCAATATAATGATTTTCGTCTAAATTCCTCTACTGCGCACGCTGTGGCGCTGATTGATGGTTTGTGTGAGGGACAGCAGGAAATGTGGAGGGTGGGGTCCACGGTCATACTGACCCCAGTATTTTTGAAACACTTGCATCATCTGGGAGGTCTTATGCCAAAAAGCAAAAAGAATAACCGATAGCTTTCTAAATAATGACACTCGATGAAATCGCTATTCCAAGTTGTTTGTCGAAGCTATTGAAACACTAGTGCCACAGTTCCCCAGGCGGTGGAAAAGGGGATTGTATTCGGACTGATTTACTGACCACCGGAGCTTATAGATCACGCTGAGGATTCAAACTGCTACATCATCAGTGGCAACGAGCAAGAAAAAAAGAGTACTCAAACAGGAAGCAATGAGTATTCAACTGGCGAGATCGTAAAAGCAAGGACACAATAAATAACAAGAAAAGGAATCCATAATCATAACTGGTGTTTGCGTTTCATATCATGTGTCATTCTGGCAAGGTCAGCATAAATTCCGCTCCTGATTCCAGCTGACGCCCTTTTATGGCTTTTAGAGATGGAAATTGAAAGCATTGAGACACAATGGCCGCACATGAATAACCGAGAGACGGAAAACAACGAGAGCGTCGACTCCTCTGCGTACTCGTCAAGACATGGCGACCTTCACAGAGCCGGCACCAAAGGGCTGGATCCGTGCCAGAAGTTTCATCTCCAAAAGACCTTTACACGCTCCAGTTTCCTCAATGAAAAGGTATTAGAAGACATGTTTACAAAAAACTAGAGATGTGCCTGTCTCAGACAAGAGATAAGCCCCCCGCATTAAGCGTGGCATTCGACTGAAGTAGTCATTATCATATGCTGTGCACTCAAACGATTCCCCCGATACTGAATTTTTAAGTAGGTAAGTGACCAAATGTCCATGAAAATGAGTCTAATCGCTTTCAAAATTGCAGGTGCACAGGTTCTCATGGTGATAAAAAATGCAAGCCAAGTTTATAAGCAATCCGCCAAAAAAGTCTAGTTTAGGAATAAAGCTCCTGACAAAATTCATCCCCAATACTCAACTTTTCAAGTCGAAAAATCGCAAAATCTGCACATGAGCATGTCGGATCACTTTCAAATTTACAGATGCTTAGGTTTTCACGGTGATAATAATGCATGTCAAATTTGAAAAAAATCCACCATGTGGTTTTACAATAATAAGCTCCAGAAAAAACTGTGTAAACGAACAGACAACAGCGGCTGCTGAACAGAAAACAGGGAGGCTGGAAGAAATGGACAATAACTCACCTGTTTTCAATTATTGCTCTTGATAAACACGTTTTTAACAATATGAATAATCCATTGGCAGTTAAACACATGGCTTCCTTTTTAATGAAATAATGAGGCAAGTAAATCATAAATTCAATAAAAATGTTTCATTCACCTGCATTAATAGGCTAAATTTCACCAAAAAAAAAAAAAAAAAACTACTCTGGATTTTTCAAGTTAAATTTAGTCATATCCTGCAAAGCAGGCCATCAAACCTACACTTCATGTATAAATGAAATCCAAGATTGAAATGCGCATATTTTTGCGTCCCAATGACGCGTTTTATTTCTCATCTTTACAAAGAGAATTGGCGACACCTGAAAGAGGGGCATTGACGTATCTTTAATCAAGGAAAATGACTGAAAGTTGATCAAGACTAATTATCAGTTCAAAGGCATGTTTTACGCCCTCAGTGCTTTCTGTCCATCGTCCGCCACTGCAGACGGACAAACAGATTCCAATATCAAGATACCAAACAGATATAAGAAGGAAGATGTTTAATAATGATAAACTAACAACAAATTTGCGGTGCGATCTTTGTGCAAAACACAAAAACAAATTTCGATGGCCGATGATAACCAAGCAGCTGGTTCATTTTGACAGGGATCCCGGAGGCTGCCGGTTCAAGTCAGTATGCTAGCCTGCTTTGTCTAACCAACTATATGTCTCTTTGGATAAAAGCATCAGAAAAATGACTGTAACATAACGTCATATTAGATATCTCCATACACAGCTTCAGAGAAAGTAAATGCGCCAGCGGTGGGACGTTAGAAGTCAATACAAATGCACTTCTAACAATCAGTCAAAATCGAACTTTGTTTTCAAGGTTTATTCTTATTTTAGTTGAGAGATATCGCTCAATAGTACTGTGGTTGACTCCTGTGCTAGTCATGGTGATGCTGTTCTCCAGAAAATCCAACAGTAACTTTCATATAAAAATGTAAAAACTTTAATGTAAGAACTTTTTGCTTTTCCTCGAAAGAAAATGCGCACTCAATATGTGTTTTTCTTCCTTGTCTGGGTCCGTTTTCTACAGTCTAATGTCTCGTTATCGAGGACATCATTAAATCCCTGACCCAACGTGAGGCCGAAAGGCAGTCCCATCTAATACTTCGCTGACGATACCATTTCAGTTAGCCTATCAGAAGCCGCCATTTCTTGCTTTGCGTCCTGCACCCCACTACAGTTGTTTAAGCACGACCCCTGACTTTGCCCTACACTGGTGTAGCGGCCCGATGGACGGAGTTTGCCTGTCAAATTTAATGAGGTCAAACATCTCCATGCAGCACAGACTCTCCCAGGGCTGGGGGGCTGGCGTTCAGATCGCATTAGGTTTCTGTTTTATGCATCTTTGTGTTCGTACGTGTGTTTATTTATTATCTGTGAAAAAAGCACTCCCAGAATAGAGCTGTGAAAGCCCTGGGCAGGCTTCCTGCATGCACAGGCTGTTATCCCTCACATACCCCTTTTCCAGCAAATAGAACCTGGTGCTAGTGCCGTGCTGGTGCTAGCACTAGTGCTTGGTTGGTTCAACCCGCGCACCTCCTAAGAACCTGTTTGCTTTTCCATCGCCCAGGAGCCAAATCAGAGCCATGCGAATACGTCACCGTACGACGTCAGTACGTCACTGTATACTACTGGGCTCGCCAGGCTCGCTACTGCCTGATTATGCCTCGGTGTGCGCATGCGCACAGCGAGCATACGGTACTCAGTCTGTGTATTTGTTTGTCTGTCTGTTACCATCATAACTGCGACAGCGTGTGCATCCAAGCTAAAGTAACAATGCCAACGAGTGACAAACACTGTTCTCTTGATTTTAAATGTGCCAGAATTTTGATTTTTTGTAGCACTTCATGTTTCAGTATACACGTTTTGTGTACATAATGTTAAGCCACACCCACATGATTTTGGCACAAGGACCGCACTCTATTGACTGTTTATGTATTCAAGCTTGCTTTTATGTTACTGTACAACTATTGTACATCAGTAGTGGCTAAGCAATACACACCGAGGCATCAGCACCTCTGGTGCTTTCATTTGTTTAGCAACGAAGTGCGAGCGGCTGGAATTATTTTCTGCCGCTGTTTAGGAATGGGACCAGATCTGACAGGTTATTTGGATGGGAACTAGACATCTTATTTGTTCGTGACTACATAAACATTCAGTTTTTATGATTTCCACTGAGTGCTATACTTACAGTCCTAACAAGCGAAAATACCGCAGCACTTTCAAAATCCCATTTTGGGGCTTACTATGGGGCATCGGATGAGCAGAGTTTGAATGTTTTTATTCCTCATTGCGCGCATTTGTCTCGGATGTAAACTTTGAAGCCGAGTCGACCGTTGTATTTGCATAATGTCTCGTCGACTGAATCCAGTATCGGCATTATTTTGTTAAAAAATAGTCATAGATACATGTCTGATCCAATTACAAACCAATTTTTTATTTCTTCAGCGTGAGTTTCCTTGTAAACTAGTTTCCTGACTTGGCAGTCATAGGCACTCGCTATTCAAGGTTCCCGGCATTTGCAATGATAAATTATCCCACGAGTTAACAAGTGCCCCGTCTTAGATCGCGCTGCTAGAGAAAATAAACTCGGCGTGACAGAACGAGATAGGTCATAATATTATCGTACAGCCCCTGACGTTATCGGTGCTCGGCTCTAGACCAGCAGGGAGTTGGTGCTGCTCTAACACCAGTTTTGAGAGCCTGGAGCTGGTGCTTAGGCTGTGGAAAAGCAAAGAACTGGTGCTAAGTCAGGCTCTGGCTCCAAACCAGCACTGGAACCAGCTTGTTGGAAGAGGGGTAACAGGGCTACACTGAGGAGAGGAAAAGAAACACTGAGACAGTGAAGTTACACTGCAAAAATGCACTGCAGTTACACTACAAAGAAACACTGCATTACACTGGGAAAAAAATCTTCCCAAGCATTTTAATCTTGCTTTTGGACTAAAACACTCATTTCTGTGACCTTTTTTTCCTCAGTAAAACAAAGATAATAGTGCTGTAAAATTCTGACACTGATGTGAGATAATCTTAACTCAAGATTTGTCCATAGGATAAGAAAATTTCACTCGTCAAGCACATGGTAACTTAAAATAGACCAATGTTCTCCTCTTGTGAGAAAGTTAACAAGAAATAAAGTTATATAATAAATATAAAAGATTAAACTACTTGTTAAAACAGACGCTTTTTGTAGTTAGATGTGCCCGTAAGAGCAGGTTTATTAGCTTTAGTTATTTCCGCCATAGTTATTTAGATGATGCTTATATCTAAAGCACCCCACAGTTGATGAGGGTAAACTGGGGCACCTGGTGCATTATGGGTTACGGGGTTCGCTCAAGAGCCCAGCACCTGCACTGGTCTTATCATCCCGATCCACCAAACCTCCAAACCCTCCCCAGCATCTTACTCTGGAGGGCACAGGACAGCTCCATGTATTAACAGGCTGGATTTAAAACAGATCTCTGACACTGTGACTCACAGACCGAATTAAGAACCCGGGATCAGAAATTCGCTCATTCCGTGTACTCAGTGCAGTCGACTAGGTTGATGTGATCAGAGGCGTAAAATCCATACCTAAGGCTGGAAATATACCTGCTGTTCAACCATGCATTCATGTAATCAACCGGCAAACATAGTGTGTGTATTTGCTTACATACAGCACTTGCCTGTGCACTACGCGTTTTACCGGAGGATTCCTGTGAGGGGCTCACCGGAGAATTCAATCAGACAGTTTTGGGTGAAGTAAACAAACATGGCGATACTTGACGAGTTTATGGATAATGCTACTAATGCATACAGGTTGAGTTAATTTTTGAGGACGTTGCGCAAGCTACACGCCGAACGAACACCGGATACGCATGACAGCCTTCCTACGTACACGTATTTAAAAGTAAGTATATTTCCAGCCCAAGAATTAAAAGGCTTCCCAGGTGTTTAGTTTCAGTCAGCTAGTCTTGATAACCATCATGATTCTTTAGCCAGGAGGCGGAATGAATGAGTAAAATCAGCAGGTTGAGTTTGTCATTGAAGGAAAACCTGGCAGAACTTTGACCTTCTGATCGCTGGACATTGCTACTGTGGTTGAGCTTTGGAACTTTTATCACTCTGAAGGTTCAGCAGGAGATGCTAGAGGCACATCATCCTCAATCAGCCAAAGTTATCACGTTCGGCCTCGGGCACTTCAAAACATAGCCCTCTGAGGTGTTCCAGCAGTGTGGACTAAGCTGCCAGTTCTCCTGTTGTTTACCTGTCAATGCGCTTTATAAGTGTGTTTATTTCAGACTTAGTGAAATTTGTAACTCAGTTACTGACCAGTTTTTTGCCGTTTTCACCAAAATAAATCAAATTAACAAAATTAGCTATTTTGCTGTTTTAAGTACTAGGGAAGACCTACCATTTAAATTGTGATTCTATCTTACTTAGTTTTGGAGCTATGATATAAAATAAACCAATTTTGTAACTCCGTTACCGCTTGACTTGGCCCAACTGTAAGTTTAAAGTATTGTAAGAATACAAGGCTGAAAATTTTCTCTCCACTCAAGGGCTACTTTTCCAGAGAGGAAGCCCGCAAAAATCTCAACACAGGCTCAATGTCACTGCTCTCCCCTGTGCATGAAAAGGTTCCAGAACAGTCCAGTGTAACTGGCCAATCCCAGCATTTGGAGTAATTTCTAACTGGGCAGCAAGAGGCCGAGAGGAGAAGGAGAGACTGATTTTGCCAAGATTCTCTCCTTCAGAGCTTTTCACTCGTTGGGCATTTCTGAGCCAATCAGAGGAGTCTGACGTGTACAGGGGCTAATGCTACTTTAAGAGGGGCTTGAAAGCTCTCAAAAAACTTGGGCACTAAGTGCATTTGTGACGTATTCAGGCGACACATCCTTGTTCTTTAATTTTCACCAGTGATCAGTCTGAAAGGCTGCATTGAAATGTGCTGTAAAAAAGACTGTAAAATGTTTTCAGATTCACATTTTGCACATATTTATGAAATATAAATTATTAAATATACATAATGCAGGATGCGTGAGAACTTATGTCTACACTCCACTAAAAGAACAGAAGTGGCCATGAATTCATATGAAAATAAAAAAGCCATTTTGCCAGACAGGTTCCCATATACCACGATCGATGTAACACAGCGTTATTAAAATGATAAAGTTAGCCTTTATATTGAGAATGCATGGAAATCTGATCATAGTGTCTGATATTTCTGATCAGTTCTATGTGGTCATATTTCACTTCAACAACAACACGAGAGTCATATTTACACACCCCCGATAATCCATATTCATTCACTCTGTCAGTATAAAACCAGTCTTGACCAGGTGTCATTTTGTGACTTACTTAATGACAGGTGAGTCAGGGAGCAAAGAAGTTTTGTCAGTGATTAAGTCAGACTGCAAATTAGAAGCACCAGTGGAGTGAAGTAGGTGAATTTCTATGCAGTGTCATAAAAAAGGAAATGATGTGTATAGACAGTTAGTGCTCTATATAATATGAAGAATACGATGGGAAAATGATCAGAGTCACATTTTCACGTTGTGGAGAAATTATGAATTAAAAATTCAAAACGATCTTAGAAACAAAGAACTGAAAAAAAATGCAAAAAAATATGACATATAAAATATTATAGTAATATATAACGTTATTATATATTAGTATACATATTATAATAATTTGTATAATATATAAAATATTCAAAAATGCTACATTTGGACTGATCGTTTTTCCTTTGTGGTCTTCATATTCTACAAACACATACAGTGAAGCCAATTCCTAGGTCAGTGTGAGTGGGTCTTTAAAATAATAAAAGTTGTTTTTTTTTTTTTTTTTTTTTTCTGTTGTACTAACTGAGTGCAACATATCTGACTGGAATTAGACGATCTCACTGCACTGCAGGATGCCTGAAACAGATGGGTCCTAAATCAAAAAACATACATAGAATAATAATAATAATTATCACGAGCCAGCAGGAAGCCATCCTTTTCTGAAATTGACATCTCTGCCGACAAGCTATTACACAGCCAGATTGGGGAAATTGGACCACGTTTTTGAAATGCTTCAGGAAAAAAAGAAATCAGCGCTTTTGTGATACAGGTTTTTTGCGCTACACAAAATAATCTGTTTCCCTGACAGGTTTGGCATCGTGTGTATTAATAGGTGAGGCAGGTTCCACTCCACTAGAATTACACTATGTCACGCTGTGAATGGATTGTCTAGACCGAAAATTTCAATCGTTTAAAAATTCTCCTATAGAGAGAGAATCAGCGGGAGTTTAGGACGCTAACAGCAGGACAATATTAGATGCCGCGATTGGAACTAATACTGTGAAGAAGCAGCCCTGAAAAAGCCATTCTCTAAAGCAGAGACAGAACAATAACATCTGTTCCAGACGAGGCCCACTTGTCTGGAACCCATCAAACTTCAACCATAAAACTGGTCAATTAACACCTGATGGATGAAACACATCACTGGTCTAAAAACTATTTCCACTGAAATATTAAAACAAAGACACTGACTCAGCAACAAATAATCTAAATTACATTTTCCGTGGACAACCATCTCTTCAATCACTTGATGTTTAAGTGGAACAGAACTTCAATTTAAAACCTTAGCAGAGGCCCACAATAACAGATGCTGGCTTCACTCTTATTGGGGTTCATTGTAGATGCTAAATGGAAAAAAACAAGCTCAGTTGGGAAGACGTAAGGACTTAAAAAGTCACTCAATGTAACTCTGAAATATTTGCCTATAAACAGGAACAAAAACATTTTGAAGAAGTCATACTATATTCATCTTAGTCCAGCGCAGGGAACTTTTAAATATCCCGGGAGACTTGTGCAGCCTGCACGGCTGGAGGGAACAGACAGACTCACAGGGGTCGTTCATTAGAGAGCGGCGCTGCTTTACTGCTTCAGCCTGGCTGAGCTTTGATGCTGATCGCATTCAGTGAATCAAAGTGACGCATCTCGTAATTCACCGGGCCATCTACCTCCCGCTAATGCCCCATGAAAATTAACAGCTGAAAAGACCGAGTCTCCTTCTGGTCAGCGACCAACGCTTAGCGATCGCCCAGGTGATTATAGATCTCGCCCAGACGGATAACCAGGCTCCCTGAGTTCTGCTCGGCAGCATTTTAAACCCACAGATTCAGTGATTGTTTGTCTTCACGCTGATTTTGGTCTTTGCGGTAATAGCTGTTTTACCACCCACCGTAAATTTGAAGGCGAGAAGTGATGAGAAGGAGAAGGATTTTCCTGTACAATGTACAGACTCACACAAAAATAATCCATCTCAATTATCACTTATGACCCACTAGAAGTGTGCGGCGGTGCTTGTATCTACAGGGACCCCGCTGTCAGCCTGTGTTTTCTTATGTTTCTCTGTACAGGGCGTTTCTGGGCATCAGCCTTTGGGCAGTGGGTCTGCAGCCCCCAGCCAATCACAGCGCACAGGGTGCGAGTGTGCACTCTGGGAACTGTAGTGATATAGTGCTGCACTACAGACCGAAAAATAAAAAGTTGACGAAAGTTGAAAAATTAAGGCAACCAGCTGCAAAGCATTTTTGATTTTGATCAAGTTCCAAGTTCTTTCAAAAATCAGTTTGTGCAACTGCTGGGATTTGAAGTTGAGAAAACTCAAAAAATGCTTTGCAGCTGGTCGCCTAACTTTTTTAAGTTTAGTCAACTTTTTATTTTTTACAGCGAGCAGTGTAGCGCTTCTGGTGTCGTGGAGCTGGGGAGGAGCATAGACTGTATACAAAGATGGACGAAGCAACGGTGACATCACCCATTGGTTTCAGCATACCATTTAGGAAGCCTCAATTTTGGCGATTTGAATTGCGCCATTTTGTCATTTTGCAACCGGATGTGATTCCTATTGGACGAGAACGTGAATTGAAGATCCGGGGAGGACCGTGGCGCTGGATCTGACCGTATCGGACGAGGACCAGAGGATAGCCATGCCCCTAAAGCATATTCTGGCTTTATCCTTTATTCTAGTCTACTTGGGACCATAATTTACAAAAATGAACATTACGATATATGGAAGGAGACTTGAAACTTGCGATAGATACCATAAAATAATGTGGAAAATCATTAATGAAATAATAAATCAGGTGACAAAGTAAGGTCATTTTCTCATTGACTTCAATAGCATTGAACTCCTTTCTGCAACCACAAACGTCGCCATCTGCTGGCCATTAAATATAATGCAAATTTTTGAGATTTCCGCATCAGCCTCACTTTTCAGACCCAGGTGCTGCGTCCATCTTTTTATACAGTCTATGGGGTGGAGGGGCCAATTTGAATGTTGTGTTTACAAACTGCACCTGACAAAACCTACTCATTCTGCATTTAACCAACAGTGATTTGTACATTTCCATATAAAAACACACTTTGGAAGTGTTTTAAGTGTTTTCTTTTTTCATGTATTTATGAGCTTCAGTTTGAGTTTAGTGCCCATTAAAGGAAATGTACCTTATCTAAATATGCATTGAGTCATCAAGTTGAAAATAAACGGACATTAAACAAACACAATTATTACCACAGAGACACAACATTTATTCCAATCATATATCGTGCCACATCCATAAAGTAGAGCAATATCATAAAGAGTAAAAAAAATGCTGTTATTTCATTGCACTGACTCTGCTGTGCATTTTAATGCGTAGCTGTTTTCTGCTTCTTTCCTTATTGTTCAAAGCGGTATTCCCATACGGTGTAACGCATGTCTGAGCTCCAGACTTCCCATTTTTTCAGACGGGCATTAATTCTGCAACAGTCTCAGGAAACTGCACGCACCACTACTCTGTTGAAAATACGGTAATTAATTGATTAAATAAAAGGTAATGAGTGCGACGCCTAATTGATTGCGCTCTCTCCTGCCCCTCCCCAGTGAGCTTCAAGTTCACCTCTCTAAACCACCGCTAAACCAGTGTGAACCACAGGGGAGACGGGATCCTCATTACCGCTGCCTGTCTCTCCTCTCGTGGTGTAGAAGACCCTGGACTCTAAACACAGTCATCCGAACACATAAAAGTTGCAATCAAAAAAGTTCAAAGATTTACAATTTTACTCTGAACGATAATTTACATACATCAGCATAATATGTTTTAAGGCCGAAATATGCCTGTCTCTGAACCCTTTTTTTCGCAACTTTTTCGTGATGTGGGTTAAGCAAGCAAACATAACACATACAGTATACACGGTACATAGAAATGTTCATAAACACGTGTAAATGAATTCACATGCTTTAGATTAACTGCTGATTAAGTGTCAACTGTGAGAAGATTACAGTTTATCCAACATTTTTTCACTTAGCCTCAAATATCCTGACACTTTATATAAAAAAACTTCTTCCAAACTTCTGTTTATAAAAACTTCATCATTTTTTCTCTGCCGAAATGGACGGCATAACCAAATTCATACCAAGGCATATATTTATGACGGTATATTTCGAACAGCAACATCTCTCCCACCCCGAGCACACACTGCAACCCAGCACAGTGTGACTCATGCTTAAACGTGTGAGAAAGTTGACCCAGCACGAAACAGTTGAGTACTCCAAGCTGGAACGCAGGTCGTAACTGTGTTCAGTTGTTTTTCTGAATTAAAAGGACTTGACAAAATTCCTCTGCCAGAAAATTGTTGGATCAATACTTTTTAACAAGAAGTACTAGCAAACGGAATAAGTGTCCTAACCTCAGCTTTCAAATGCGCTGAAAAAATTTTCTGAAAGTTATTTTATCATGGCTGTAGGTTCTAAATTGTAAATGTCATGCAGAGATTCATTTTTTGGGGTAAACGATCATGATCAATTGTTTGAGTAAACCAAACTATTAAGACTTCACAGCGCATTGCCTTTGACTCTGATTGCTTTTCAATTGTTACTTATTGATTCATTCATTCTGCCTTTTCAGATTAATACATTTCTGAAGGACGTTTAGAACCCCAAATGTCTGTTGATTTCCCCACTCATCACAATAACTAGACATCCTGTCAATCATGGACACTGGGAGGGACAATGAGGTATTATTGGTATTATTTATACAGATATTATTTAGATGATAATTATTTATAAAGATATTATTCAGGTAATATTCCTGAGTGTTGGTGCACAGTATGCCAGCATACACACGCATGCACCTGGCAATGGCTCAGGCTTTTGTGTTGCTGCGCAGTGTGTGTGTGTGTTCTGTCCCTGCAGCTGTCGGACGATGCCGGTCCCCACGGACCCCGCCGCTCTGATTGCCTGTAGCTGAAGACATGCAGCCCAAGCACTGTCCAAATCATCTGGCTCACACCTCGTCAGATAAACACACACTTGCACTTTGTTTATCGACCTGGCGTGAGGGTAACAGGTGCTGAAATACAGATGGGAATGCAGATATGTAGATTCATATCGAGGCTTTTGGAAGGCACAGCGTCCATTCGCTCCTCCATATGTCATTTTGGAGAGTCATTCTAACCAGGACCCCAGGTGACAGGGTCTGGGTTGACCCCGTGTCTCTGTCGACATGAGTTGGAGGAGCTCCAGCTTTGGGTCTGGGGTCATCAGTGTGTGTCTGCCTGAGAGCGAGCAGCCTGAATACAGACATCACACACACCCACTGAGAAACGCGTCATCAGTATTTCCTCCCCATATGAAGCACATCACACCATTAATCCACTTTAACAGCAAGAATAGCCAATGTCAGCTCATGCAATCTAAGAGTAAAGCATGACCAAAATAAAAACGGTTTTTATGTAATTCAATAAGTAATGATTATTTGCACAATGACAAAGTTATTAGAAACAGTTATCTTGTGTAATAGAACTCTACTGTGGTGAAATTTAAGTGGTTTGACTTGCGTAAATGATTTCAAATGGCACATAGTACGAGTCAGAAGTTAAAGTGTAATTCTCTGAACAGAACAGTGTCAAAAATTTTGTAATTCTTAAAGAGGAAACATTAAGCAAAATAAACAGTCAAACTCTTTCCATATTCCAGTGAATTAAGATTGAAATGAATTCGTAGTTATCTGGCAGAAAGGTCTAGAAGTAAACCACAAGTGTAACACATACATAGGAACTGGTACAGCTGCGCTGATGCAAACTCTCTTCACTGAAAAAAAATCAGCATGCTCAGAAATAACTATTGTGATATGTATGTACATACATGTAGAATAGCCTTGTTTCTGTTCTGTGGAACAGTCTAGAAAATTCAGTATATTTCTCAACATCTCCTGAAAGTTCTAGCTATACCTGAATTGTACTGGCACAGGACAAGAAGTGATATCAAGCAGACTGTGGAAACTTCCGGAAAGTTCTTTTGGGTATATACATACTTGTGTCTTGTGAGGCAGTTAATCTTAGATTTAGCAGTTCTTGGACACATGACAACACTTATTCAGCAAATCTTGGATTCAGTCAAGCCTGTATTTCTTATTCTACACTGTCAGCCAAACAGTTTTCCTTCTTTCTTACATGAATAGACACAGAAATTCTTGGACTTTCGTAGATACCTCGTTTGGGACCATTCCATCATCAATTGGGACATTTATTAGGATTACCTAGAACATTGTACCATGCAACTGGGTGAATATTAACCATTTCCTATAATATTATTCATTTGTTTGTCATCTTAGTTTTAATATACCAAAGAAGCACCAGTGAATTGAGGATTTCTTAGTTAACAAAGTTTTAAATCAGCCATCCAGCTTGTTTGTTTGTTGATTATCACAGATTCTTGAGTGTATAGGATTAGAGGAATTCCTACACATAACACTATTACAAATTATGTTTATTTTAATGGATTTAAGAATAATAAAAACATTATCTGTTGTTTAATATCTATATTAATTGGAATTACATCAGGCAGTTTCAAACACAAATGAATGATTCATAGGCTAACTTTTCATTTGTTGGCAACTTACAACTACTTAAATTCTTAACAGAGTTTATTGTTAAATGTGACAATTATCTATGTTAAGTGTTCGTACGCATCTGTATTTAGTAACTAAATGGACTGTGTTTTATTCTGAGCCCAATTAATACAATTAAATCATTCAGAAGTTTCTTAACACAGTAGTGAGGGACTGATTGACATAATGAAGTGAATTCAGCATTTTGTCATGAGTGCATGCGAAAGTTTTCACGCCGCTAAATGTACGGGTGTATCAGGTTAGTGCTAGAGTAATAGAAATTAACAAAAAAGAACACTCTATCCGTGCCCGAAAAGGCTGTCCCACCCTCTTGCCACCATGTTCTGTGTGAAATGAAACGTAAACACAAAGGGTCTCATGTCCTTAAATGTTTAGTGGTGCCCAATCACCTCACATTGCAAGAGCCATCTTAATTGCCTTGGGTAGACAAAAAAAAAAATGTTCACTTTTTTCTGCTTGTAGTCCACTCTAAAATGGAGGTGAAGCAGCTTACTCGTCACTAAACGTAAAACAATACTTTAACAATGATTTGATTGAATTGTGTACTTTTCATCTCTTTGTTTAGGTATTAAGCACATGACTATCCAGAGCGAACTGCACATTCTGTCTACATGATACCAAATCATGTACACAGATCCTGAGTGTTATGGATACCTAGCAAGTCTAATTTTGGTCGAAACTAAGTTAGGACCATTTTTGTACTTATTAGGCTTTGCCTCATCATATACAGTGAGATACACGAAAAATAATCATTGATTTCCTATGTTTTCCTGTGGCAAAACCAAGCAAGTCATCAGAATTTAATTAGTTGTGAAGTAAAAATCAAGCAAGTTGATCTTCCTTGGTTCTTCCACATTAAATTTTCAGTTTTTTAATGATGAAACCTGGTCAGTGAATTAGCCAGTTATGAAGCAGCATACCTATATTATCTGATCTGTGAGGAAAGTCCCCATGCAGAGCATTGGATGTGCAGGACATTCATGGTCAGAATTCATAATTCACGCAATTCATGTGCTAATAACGACTGAAAAATGGCTTGAAGAGGGAAGCAGATGGTGGAGTTAACACTGAAAAACTGTCAAATGCCACTGCAGCTGCACAATCGTTAGGTTTTTCTCTATCATTTTGAGATTTGACATTTTATATTTTCAGATGGAAAAATTTCTTAAGTCATATTGCCAGGGATACTAATAAAAAAGAAAAAAAATATCTCTTATTATGTAATGAACAAATAACTACCATGTCAGTTTCATTGTCGGACAAGAGCTTAACCCCAGAGGGATACAGTTTTTTGTCTTTTTCTCGGAATCAGCTTTTTGTTACTTACTGGGTTTTTCCATAACACTCAAGAGGTGTTCACATGCACAGATGTTCACGTACACAGATGTTTATGTTTCAGCCATTCAAGTTGAACCTCCAGCTAAAGCCACGATGGTAAACGTCCTAACAGGTGACTGAGCGCAGCTCCATGGGGTTAGCTGTTCCACACCCATCATACCATGCTGCTATGCAACAGCAGTACCAGGACATCTGCACACACAAGATGTCATGGAAAGTAATTTTGGTAAAACAATGAGGTCTTGTACCACTCCCGACTCACTCAGAGCCCATCGCCATTAAAACTGGAAAATCAGCACAGAGTACTCAATTATTTCATGCTGAGTTAACTTTCTCACAGATTTAAGTTTGCGGCCAGTTGTTCAAGGTGTTTGGCTAGCACCTGAAAGGTTGGTGATTAAAGTCGTTTCACCATAACAAGGTCAGTTGGGCCCCAGAGCCAGGCCCTTAAACCAACAGTACTCTCAAGGAAAAGGGGACAGCTATCATTATTATTAGTATTAATATTTGCATTATTTGAAGAGTTTGTTTCCAAAATGCAATTTATCCATTTTACTCATTTTGAGTAAATCGAGTTTTTCTGTGTTGGGGCCTATTGCATTTTATAGAGAAACACAAACTTTGACCGTGAAAAAATACACTCTATAGTATGAATTTCAAAAAATGAAAATTTGCACCATGTGTAAGAAGCACAGGGCTATCGCTTTATGGTATAATCTAATTTTTTGTAATTTTGGCACTTATTGCACTTTGGATCCAAACTCTTCATTTGTGTTTGATGTGCTCCCTTCCTATGGATGAGTAAAATGGTTTGATTTTACATGATGCCTCCTGCTCGCAGTGTTAAACACCAGCAGTGTGTGACTGAGGCCCGGTATAGATTCATGCGCCCGGAGCGAAGGGTCTGAATATGAGGACAGTGAGCGTCTCTCTCTCACCGGCAGGGTCTGTCCGCCGTGCAGTGTGTTGATGGCGGCCTGTGCCTCGGCATGGCTGGAGAACTTCACAAAGGCACAGCCTGCGACAGACACAGAGAGACGCATCAGCACAGACAAGGGAAAGCAAAATGGAAAACTTAGTAAGACCTTACAATAACGGTACAATATTTAACATTAATTAACATTAGTTCATTAACTATCAGTTAATTAGCAGATAAATAATTCGTTAGATAGCCAAATAAGCATTATGCAACCACAATTGACCATCTCTTAATTTTCTGTGGTTCCGTCATTGTGAAGTTTAAAACATCCCTTAAGTATCCCTGCAGTAGTTCAAACTGTTAAACCATAAAGTATAAATTAATACCTTAGTTGATGTGAGCATCGTTTGTAAATGATTACCAAATGCGTTAGTTAAATGTTAATTAGATGTTAGTAAATGCTTATTACTGCATTAACTAATGTTAATTAATGTACCCTTATTGTAAAGTGTTACCGAAAACTTCACTAGCACTGCATCCGTTTAAACCAGTGGTTCTCAACCTTTTTTGAACAAACGCCCCCCTGACCATACCATGATCCTCTAACCGCCCCCCCCAAAAAAGGAGAGGCAAATCTACTATATGTTCTGGTGTTTGACGTGTTCTTGTAATAAACATCACAATTAGTCGGGAGCTGTTTAATGAAGGTAAAAATGAAACATGAAGTAAATATCCTGCATAGTTTCTCTTTCCTGTCCTCCTCTGATCAGAACAGCGTCCCTAGCAACGGTGTGTTCCTACTTAACGACGGTCTGATATACTTGACGACGGTCCGTTATACTTGACGACGGTCATTATAGAAATAACGGACCGTAGAACGCAGCAATTGACCAATTAGAGGGCAGCATTCAATAGAACCGCGTAATTAAGCAGACTATTTAGGTCGGTTATTTGCACTAAAAAGTTGTGAAACCATGAAAGTTTAAAATGTAGAGTTCAAATAAACTTTTCCCCCCATTCGTGCCTGAGCACCCCCCTCCCAGCGCCCCCCACAATGTTTAGAACGCCCCCGTTGAGAAACCCTGGTTTAAACCAACCATCCATTATCTAACAGGCGTATTTCCGGACAGAGTCGCTGGGGGTTTTGGCCTGTCCCAGCATTCCAATGGTCAAGAAGCAGGGAAACACCATGGAGAGTTTGCCACTCCGTTACACAATACACACACCATTAACGCACCATCCATTCACACACACTCTCACTGATGGGTGATTAAATAGCTTGACATGCATGTCTGTGGACTGTGGGAGGAAACGAGTACCTGTATACTACTCACATAAAGATGGGGAGCGCATGTAAACTCCACGCAGAGCGGCCACAGCCTGCATTAAACCCCACAGCCTCTCTATAGTGAACTGACAGCGATACTCACGGCTCCACACTGCCGCCCACATTCGTTTAATGCCTTCGGTATTTAATGTATTCTGTCCTCAATGTTTTCAGCTCACCAGAGTGAATAAATCGCTCTGAATAAGCATGTTGAATGCTCGGCTGCCACTCACCCATTTATGAACGCTTTTCCCGGCTTCAGGGGAAAAAAAATCAGCGCCAGGGCATTTAAATTCTGTCGCCGGCCTGTGATTAATAATCGGTCTAATATTTACACATTGTGATCTGTGTGCGCAGTCATTCACGACAGAGATTACGGCGACAACTGCGGACCAATTTAATCTGTTTATCTACCCATATATATGCGTGTGTGTTATTGCGGACAAATAGGGCTTTATTCTGAGGACGTTATTCAGCGGACCAGCAGAACTGAAAATAAACATGCAATCTCACATTGAGAGCTTTCAAACTCAGGCGATGAGTACTGAAGGTGGAAAATCTCTATAAGATTGCCAATATATTTTGAGCGAAGCCCCGCAATCTCAACCTACCATCCAATACGTCAAATATTTAATTAACAGATTCACAACATGAAATATTCAAATCGAGCCTTTCATCTTATCTTGCAATGCTCATTACCTGCTCTATTATCATATCATGCACAATTCAGAGACAGGGAGATGTCGAGAGATGAAGAGAGCAGGACTGAGTAAAACAGGGCATGAGGGAGGCAGGCTAACTTCTGCCAACTGCCCTGACATGATGACCTAGATGGAAAAGATTTACATTATGTACTTTACATTGAAACACATTCATGGACACATTACTGTGGAAACTTTTGAAACTAAATTTTTAAACAATTTTGAGGACCTGTGAGGGCAACTATCTCAGAGAGCTTAAGACATAATTCATCTTGGGATGTGTTCAGTAAGCCAAACTCTGATTGCTGCGCGGAGGTGCTTGCTGGAGGTAAAGGTCCTGTCCCTGCTTCCTCTGGCCTGGGACTGCCATTAGCGCGACCGGAGAGAGCACACGATGTTCTGCATGCTCAGGTGAGCAGTCTCCGCTCGAGCTGTCACTCAGCACAGGTGTGCGGTTAATGAGCAGCTAATTAGCTCGCCCAAGAAGCCTACATCTGCCTCATTTTCTCTCCCGTACAGGATTTCTTGGAGGAAAAAAAACTAACATCCTGTTCCTGTGAAATTGACAGAAGACCAGAAAAACAAAATTAGACCGTCGGTGCCCACAGTACTGTGCTTCAGTGGCAAAGTATCAGTAACGACAGTTGAGTGCGGCTTTCCTGATTCCTGTGCGTCAATCTGTTGACAGAAGCCAGGATAATTACGCCGAGTCTAAGCAAAGTCAGTTTCCTCATTTAATTGGATCACTACGGACGAGTCAGACCAGAGAAATGCATTTTACACCCTTAAAAAAGATCATTCAGAAAAGCACGGCGATCGTAGATTCATAGAGAACTGAACATCGGGGGGAAAAAACACAGCCCTGTTCGCTATCTGCCCGGAGGCTACGAGGGGAGCTGAGGATTTTCAGAAGATGAGAGTCAAGCAATGTGCATTTTTCATCCTGCCATTTTCCCTCATGCTTTCATCTATTTATTTTTTCATGGCTCACGCTTCAGAACTGCAAAACGGTTTTTTGGCTAGCAACCAAAATGCAGATGTCCGCTACCTCTTCATTTAATGAACGTCGCTTCGAAAAACAGTTTTAAGCCTCTGTTGCCGCGGCAGCCGAAAGAAGGCCTGCGCACTGCGCGGCTCAGTTCCCAAATTTGCTCGCTAGTGCTTTTACAGCGTGCGATGCTTCACACACAAATGTCTGAACATCGTCTGAATCAGAGGGTCTCACCCGTACAGAAAGGGTCGGTGTGGGTGCGGGCTTTCATTCCCATTGTGCTACAAAGCCAATGGCAAACACTCTGGAGTTTATTAATGGGTAACTGCATGGCTGGAACAAAAGACTGCGCCCACACCAGCACTTTGAGTTGAGGTTGTGAACCCCTAAATTCCCAAACCCTGAGACGACTGAACAGGCTCATGGACTTTCAGGCCTCCATGGTGGGTTTAATCTGAAGACTCACTCGGTTGTAGATTCACTAGCGAATATCGGCTAATGGAATTGTTATGGTTCTGTGTTTTGATGTCATGCTCATGTGTTCATTGCCATGTCTTTTCTTTATTCTTTTTGCTTATTTTACATTCTGGTTTTCTGTTCATGCCATTTCAGGTTTCATTGCACTTGTCACCCCTGTCTTGTGATCAGTTTGGTTCAGTCCGTCTTCCCAGTCTGTGTGCCTACATGCTTCCGGTGATTTCAATGGTTTCTGGTGTTTGATATTATTACTTCAATTCTCGTTTACTTCCTTCACCTTGCTTTCCTTGATTACTAATAATACCAACATTTATATTTTTATCATAGTCTACTAACTTAACTAATCCATGTATATATTACTAACTTACTAACGAGCACTTGGGTTAATTTGTAGAACTGCACTGCTACTAATTACTACTAATGCAATCTCAGCTCTCGCCCTGTTCTAGTCTCCGCCTCTTGCTTTGCTTTCTTTGCCTCTCCCTGCGTTTCTGCGAGATCTCTCGCACGTGCTTAATTACTATCCTGCACTCTTTGTCTGTGCACGTAGAACTCCTTGACCGGAGCTGTTTATCTGTCATAGGTTGTCTGTGTGGATCCTGTCCATGTCTTGGCTTTTGCCAATTGTTGTGGTTAAGGACCTCCCCATGTGTATTTCCCTTTGTAATTAGTTCTTATCCAATTCACCTGTCCCTGCATAGCATGTGACTTCCCTCTTGTCTACTTAAAGTCTTCACTGCAGTTCATTCTCTGTCAGAACGTTGATCAATACTCATTTGTGCAGAGCTCCTCGTATGCTTTCTGTTTATTGCTTCTTCACGACTGTTTTGTCCGACCTTGAGATTGCCTTGCCCTTGCCATTCTTGTTTTGTCTATTTGGATTTTGATCTATTTTTGTACGACCACGATTTCTGTTTTGGATGCCCTGTGTATGACCTACCCTTCTGGACTCTCACTACGATTTTTGGCTTGCTGTTTATGTACTGTTGCACATCTGCCTTACTGGTTCTGATCCCTGCCTGTTATTTCGACTTCGCTTTTTGGATACTGTTTTTGGCTTGGCAATGCCTGTCTTCTGGTTCCGACCCATTTTGCAATAAAGGCTTACGATTTTTGGAATTCCTGTTCTTGCGAGTGGTTCCTGAACGCACCGTCACAGGAATGGCAGACAGACAGCTAGTACAAAATGCAGCCGCCCGTCTCCTCACTGGCAAACGCAAACGTGACCACATATCCCCCGTCCTAGCTTCGCTGCACTGGCTCCCGGTTGCTTTCAGAACAGATTTTAAAATTTTATTGTTTGTTTTGAAAGCTCTCAATGGCCTAGCCCCCCAGTACTTGACTGAACTCCTCTGTATCCACGCCCCTGCCAGAATATCAAGATCTTCTAATCAATTATAACTGGTCACCCCTAAAATGAGGCTAAAAACGAAAGGTGACCGTGCCTTTGTGGCGGCGGCCCCTAGGCTCTGGAACAACCTGCCCTGGCACATCTGCTCTGCGGGATCGATTGTGGTTTTTAAATCCTCCCTAAAGACACACCTCTTCTCCCTGGCTTTTAAAACACAGTGCTATTTTACAGCACTGTGTTTATGTATTTTAGCATTTATTTTATTGTAATTGCTGCATTGTGTGGGTCACTCTTTCATCCATGCTGCTTTTATCTGTACCGCACTTTGGTCAACCCCGGTTGTTTTAAATGTGCTCTATAAAGTTTGAGTTGAGTAGACAGACAAACAATAAGATCCAATTGATCTTGTTCCGCACGGTGCCTGTGTATCACATTACCTTACCCATATCAAAGAGAAAAGCTTCTGTATGGAAGTTCTAAGAAGAACAGCCATAGTAGAGCAGACTCATGAGTTAACGTGACAGGACTTTTTGTGGATTTCAAGAGGAATAATTTTGCTCTGCTTTCATCCAGTGGGCTCTCTCTTGGTCTCCGCACAAAAGGAGTCGGCATGTATGAGTCCCATGTGAATGAAAGTGTGACAGTTTTGATCCAATAATTATAACTTTAAAAGCCATCTCTTTGTTATATCAATTGAACTCTGTTCTGTGCAGCTTGGGAACGACAGTTTTGTCTTTTTGACTGAATGGAAAATTGAAAGTAAATACCTAATTTTGTAGACTGTTTCTCAAGTGTGACCCATATTAAAACAACTGGCCTTAAAAGTCAACGTTACATGGACAGGACAATTAGCACTGCCTCTTAGTCACAAAAGCGAGAGTTGAGGATGTCAAATAATATGAGAGCATATAGGCCGCTGGGTTGATAGAAAAAGAACTACTCAACACACTGAGGTGAAAGCATCGCAGCGAATGTGGGGGGGCATAAGGTCAGATCTGGGATTGAGGGAGTGTGCTTGCAGCAGACACAGCCATCTTCGGCTAATCTCAGCTCAGAGTCTGTCAGTCAACGCACAGTGACAGGCTGAAGAGAGGTCCCTCTAACACCTTTCGGCGACTCTGGATAACATAACGTGGAGTTAGGGCACGGCAGTTACAGCCCCACCTGCATATGGCTCTGCTGGGAGTGTTTAATCTTCACCCGGCCCAGTGTTTCTAGGGTTCAATGATTCTTGGTCCTTGTGTTCGCAACGTCCTATGTTACCATTTTGATGTATTCCCGGGTTTCTATGTCTCTAGATCCCTATAACATATATATTCCCAGGGTCCTGTACTCCAAAAGTGCTGTTTCCTGAGTCATATTTTCCCAGGGTTCTGTGCTGCCAGGGTACTATGTTTCCCAGGGTGCTATGGTCACAGGGTCCTGTGTTACCAGGGTTTCCCAGGGTGTTATGGGGCCTTGGAGACATATTTTCAAGGCCTTATGCTACTAGTGTCCTATAGCCCTAAGGTACGGCACTATACCTGCTTTTTGGATAACATTACTTTATTTATACCTATTCATTGCAAGCTATATATAACTACCATATACTCCAGTGATGTGCAGTCAGGGGTATGAAAGACCTGCAGTAACCTCACCTTTCAAAGCTTGATCACTCCTCTAACTGTTTAATATTCAATTTATTTGCTGAATAATCAAATTTAATACTAAGCCAATAATGATGAAGAACTGATATTAACAAAGTGATTGGCTACATTTATATAATGGATGCGATATTGAAAGGATTGCAATAACTTGACTAAATGCAATAAACAAACAAAGAAATAAATAAATAAATCAAAAACCTCTTTCATTTTAGCATTTTTTTCAGCAGCATAATTAATCGCAAAATTGCATTTGATTTCCTCAGCATTCAAACGAATACGTCTCAAGAGGAAGAAATCTTTGGTGCACTGAACCATACCAAACTTTCAGGCAAGATGCTTTAGTTAAAATAAGCCTCGCAAACAAATTTATGCATACCTGTTTCACAAGCTATAGGACTTCAGGATTTTCAAAAGACATATTAACATTTTATGTTATTATTTATGTACCTCGTAAATGCCTTTTAACTTTGTGATATAATGTATTGTGATGATAATCCTCTATCAATCCCCTCCACCCTCCTGCTATCAAAATTAACTGCGACACGTTTAGCGTAATTTAGCATTGAAAGGTGAGAGGTCAGGTGCCCACAGGTCTTTTATACTGCTGACCACACTCCTCAGGCGCATACAGTACAGTTACGTTCTCTCCCTCCGAAATGCACAACAGTACAAAACAAATTTGAAATGTTATGTGTGTTAAGGGTGATGAAAACTGCAGCTTAAAAACATCCTAAAATAAATGTCTTAAATGTCTTTAAGCGTTCTCACTCAATGTTCTGTTCAAACATAGACATACTTAAGTATAGCATGAGCCCTTTAGCATGCCTGCGAGTCAGTAAAGCCTGTAAAATGTGAATTGGCTCGTGAGTGAAACTGACATGTACCTCCCCCAGCCTGTGGACGGAAACAATATGAAGGAGACAGAAGCTAAATTTAGCCCATCGGTCCTGGTGACTCAGCATCTCTCAGAGCTGATAGGTCATGGAGCATCTGGGGCCGGGACGCTTCAGAGATCAGACAGACAGATCATTGGGTTCATGGAGCATTTTGCCCAGCAGACAGAAGTGACTCCAAGCGCTTGGCACTGATGATGGGGAAATTTACCTCAACCGCCACTGCTCAGGACCGCGGCCACTTTACACCACTGCACTCACCACACATCAGCTGAGGTGAAGAGACACGCACGGTTTTTTAATTAAATCAGGGTATAATTAAGTGGAAGTATGAGAGACCCAGGGTTTTGTAATTTAGCCAGGACAGACCAGGGCAAACTGGGGCAGGACAGTGGCACAGCGGGTAGCAGTGTGTGGAGTTTGCATGTTCTCCCTGTGTTTGCATGGTTTTCATCCAAGTGCTCTGGCTTCCTTCCACAATCCAAAGATATACATGATGGGCTAATGGGATAATTTAACCTGCCCAATTGCTATGAATATATGAATGCATGGTGTTCATGCGCAGTGATGGACAGGACACTGCAGAGTTTGTTCCCTCAATCCCCCACACGATTGTAACCAGGAAAGAGGAGGTTAGATATAGAGAAGAAGAGGGGCCTCCTACTTTCTAATTTGAGAGTTCAGCCTGTCTGGGGGATGTGGGTTGGTTGTAGTTGAATGGGGGAAAAGGGGGGAGGGAGAGGTGAGGGTAGAGCGAAAGTTAGGGTGTAGAGTGACAGAAGAAGTGTAGAGTGACAGTAGGGGTGCAGAGCGACAGTCTGGGTGTAGAGTGACAGTAGGGGTATAGAGTGACAGGGGGGGTGTAGAGTGATAGTAGAGGTGTAGAGTGACAGTGAGGGTGTAGAACGACAGTAGTGGTGTAGAGGGACAGTGAGGGTGTAGAGCAACAGTAGTGGTGTAGAGTGACAGTGGGGATATAGAGTGACAGCAGGGGTGTAGTGCAACAGTAGGGGTGTGGAGTGACAGTAGGGGTGTAGAGTGACAGTATGGGTGTAGAGCGACAGTAGGATGTAGAATGACAGTTGGGTTATAGAGTGACAGCAGGGGTGTAGTACAACAGTAGGGGCGTAGAGTGACAGTGGGGGTACAGAGTGACAGTAGGGGTGTAGAGCGACAGTCGGGGTGTAGAGTGACAGCAGGGGTGTAGTGCAACAGTAGGGGTGTAGAGTGACAGTAGAGGTGTAGAGCGACAGTAGGGGTAAAGAGTGACAGAAGGGGTGTAGAGTGACAGTAGGAGTGTAGAGTGACAGTAGGGGTGCAGAGCGACAGTTAAGGTGTAGAGTGACAGTAGGGGTGTAGAGCAACAGTATGGGTGGAGAGTGACAGTAGGGGTATAGAGTGACAGTGGGGGTGTAGAGTGACAGTAGTGGTGTAGAGGGACAGTGGGGGTGTAGAGTGACAGTAGAGGTGTAGAGTGACAGTGAGGGTGTAGAGCAACAGTAGTTGTGTAGAGGGACAGTGGGGGTGTAGAGTGACAGCAGGGGTGTAGAGTGACAGTCAGGGTGTAGAGCGACAGTAGGGGTTTAGAGTGACAACATGGGTGTAGTGCAACAGTAGGGGTGTAGAGGGACAGTGGGGGTGTTGAGTGGCAGTAGGGGTGTGGAGTGACAGGGTGTAGAGCAACAGTAGAGGTGTAGAGTGACAGTCAGGATGTAGAGCGACAGTAGGGCTGTAGCGTGACAGTAGGGGTATAGAGTGACAGTAAGGGTGTAGAGCGACAGTTAGGGTGTAGAGCGACATTAGTGGTGTAGAGGGACAGTGGGGGTGTAGAGTGACAGTAGGGTGTAGAGTGACAGTGAGGGTGTAGAGCAACAGTAGTTGTGTAGAGGGACAGTGGGGGTGTAGAGTGACAGCAGGGGTGTAGTGCAACAGTAGGGGTGTGGAGTGACAGTCGGGGTGCAGAGCAACAGTAGGGGTGTAGAGTGACAGTATGGGTGTAGAGCGACAGTAGGATGTAGAGTGACAGTTGGGTTATAGAGTGACAGCAGGGGCGTAGTACAACAGTAGGGGTGTAGAGTGACAGTAGAGGTGTAGAGCGACAGTTAGGGTGTAGAGCGACAGTAGGGGTAAAGAGTGACAGAAGGGGTGTAGAGTGACAATAGGAGTGTAGAGTGACAGTAGGGGTGCAGAGCGACAGTTAGGGTGTAGAGTGACAGTAGGGGTGTAGAGCAACAGTATGGGTGTAGAGTGACAGTAGGGGTATAGAGTGACAGTGGGGGTGTAGAGGGACAGTAGAGGTGTAGAGTGACAGTGAGGGTGTAGAGTGACAGTAGTGGTGTAGAGGGACAGTGGGGATGTAGAGTGACAGTAGAAGTGTAGAGTGACAGTGAGGGTGTAGAGCAACAGTAGTGGTGTAGAGGGACAGTGGGGGTGTAGAGTGACAGTGGGGATATAGAGTGACAGCAGGGGTGTAGTGCAACAGTAGGGGTGTGGAGTGACAATGGGGGTGCAGAGCAACAGTAGGGGTGAAGAGTGACAGTAGGGATGTAGAGCGACAGTAGGGGTGTGGCGTGACAGTCCGGGTGCAGAGCGACAGTAAGGATGTAGAGTGACAGCAGGGGTGTAGTACAACAGTAGGGGTGTAGAGTGACAGTAGGGGTACAGAGTGACAGTAGAGGTGTAGAGCGACAGTAGGGGTAAAGAGTGACAGAAGGGGCGTAGAGTGACAGTAGGGGTATAGAGCGACAGTTAGGGTGTAGAGTGACAGTAAGGGTTTAGAGCGACAGTAGGGGTATGGAGTGACAGTAGAGGTGTAGGGTGACAGTAGAGGTGTAGAGCTACAGTAGGGGTATAGAGTGACAGTAGGGGTTTAGAGCGACAGTTAGGATGTAGAGTGACAGTACGGGTCTAGAGCGACAGTAGGGGTGTAGAGTGACAGTAGGGGTAGAGAGTGACAGCAAGGGTGTAGTGCAACAGTAGGGGTGTAGAGTGACAGTAGGGGTATGGAGTGACAGTCAGGGTGTAGAGTGACAGTAGGGGTGTAGAGCGACAGTAGGGGTGTAGTGCGACAGTAGGGGTGTGGAGTGACAGTCAGACAGTAAGGGTGTAGAGTGACAACAGGGGAGTAGTGCAATAGTAGGGGTGTAGAGTGACAGTAGGGGTACAGAATGTCAGTAGGGGTGTAGAGTGACAGTCAGGGTGTAGAGCGACAGCCGGGGTGTACAGTGACAGTAGAGGTGTAGAGCAACAGTATGGGTGTAGAGTGACAGTAGGGGTATAGAGTGACAGTGGGGGTGTAGAGTGACAGTAGAGGTGTAGAGTGACAGTGAGGGTATAGAGCGACAGTAGTGGTGTAGAGTGACAGTCAGGGTGTAGAGCGACAGTAGGGGTTTAGAGGGACAGTGGGGGTGTTGAGTGGCAGTAGGGGTGTGGAGTGACAGGGTGTAGAGCAACAGTAGAGGTGTAGAGTGACAGTCAGGATGTAGAGCGACAGTAGGGCTGTAGCGTGACAGTAGGGGTATAGAGTGACAGTAAGGGTGTAAAGCAACAGTTAGGGTGTAGAGTGACAGTACGGGTATAGAGCGACAGTAGGGCTGTAGAGCGACAGTAGGGGTGTAGAGGGACAGTGGGGGTGTTGAGTGGCAGTAGGGGTGTGGAGTGACAGGGTGTAGAGCAACAGTAGAGGTGTAGAGTGACAGTCAGGATGTAGAGCGACAGTAGGGCTGTAGCGTGACAGTAGGGGTATAGAGTGACAGTAAGGGTGTAGAGCGACAGTTAGGGTGTAGAGTGACAGTACGGGTATAGAGCGACAGTAGGGCTGTAGATCGACAGTAGGGGTGTAGAGGGACTGTAGGGGTATAGAGCGACAGTAAGGGTGTGGAGCGACAATAAAGGTCTGGAGTGACAGTGGGGGTTTAGAGCAACAGTAGGGTGTAGAGCGACAGTAGGGTGTAGAGCGACAGTAGGGATGTATGCGGGGTATGGGTGGTAAAAACAGTCAATTGCAAACTCAAATCCCCATTAAACTCATTCATTCACAGCAATGACCATATGAACGCACCAAATAATTAGCCATAACATTAAATCCATTAGAAATACCTGTTGATAGTTAAGAATGACAATAAACAATAAAGCTGCGCCTCATAAGAAAGGAAAAATGTAGCTACACTCCTGTCCTCTAGACTTATCTGCCTCTCCTATCTGAAGCTATGAGGGGAGACGAGTGGAAGAGGGGATTGGGGTGCACTAAGGGAATGAAAGAGAGGAAGGAAATGAGGGAGAAGAATAAAAATGTGACAGGAAAGGATGGATTCATTGAAGGAATTGGGCAGAAGAAGGGCTGATGGATAGATGAATAAATTAATGGGAGGAGTGGATTGATGGAGGGAAGCACAGAGAGAGAGACATGCAGAGATAAATGGAGGGATGAAGAAAGGAATAGATGTATGGATGAGTGGATGGACAGAGGTTTAGTGTTCACATGGTGAGAGGGAGGGAGGGACTGATGGAGGGATGAATAGATGGAGAGATGAAAGTATGGAACATGTGACCAACCGATGGGTGGTGAATGGATGGATAGAGGCTGAGAGTTTATATGGAGGGAGCAGGTGAGGTAGAGAAGGAAACTCAGAGAGAATGATGGTGAAAGGGAGGGAGAGAGCTATAGATGCATGATGGAGGGAGCGATTATTGGATGGATGGATGGATGGATTGATTGATAAAGATAGAGAGTGGTCGGTGAATGTAGGGAGGGAGGGAGAGAGTGAGGCGTGAATAGAGGGAGGGAATAAGGAGTGAATGGGGGAGGGAGGGAGAGAAGGATGGAGGGAGGGAGAGAGTAAGGATTGAATGGAGGGATGGGGGATGGAGGGAGGGAGAGGGAGGGATGGAGGAAGGGAGGGAGGGAGAGAGTAAGGGGTGAATAGGGGGAGGGAATAAGGATTGAATAGGGAGGGAGGGAGAGAAGGATGGAGGGAGGGAGAGAGTAAGGATTGAATGGAGGGATGGGGGATGGAGAGAGGCAGAGAGAGGGATGGAGGAAGGGGTGAATAGGAGGAGGGAATAAGGAGCGAATAGGGAGGGAGGGAGAGAAGGATTGAGGGAGGGAGAGAGTAATGAGTGAATGGAGGGATGGGGGATGGAGGAAGGGAGGGAGAGAGAGGGATGGAGGAATGGAGGCATGCAGGGATGGAGGGAGGGTGGGTGTGGGCGCTGACCCTTACTGGCCCCGTCAGGCCCCCGCAGGATGGTGCACTCCTCGATCTGCCCGAAGGCCTCGAACAGCCGCCGAACGTCATCCTCACTCTGCTGTTTTCCCAGCATCCCCACAAACAACTTCCTGTCTTCTGAAGAGAACAGACACAAAGAAAGGAAGAAGAAGAGAAAGAATATAATTAGTAATGATGAGTGATCTTAAGCTGTGAACATTGCATACAGCCAAACGTTAAAATATTTCCCATGACTTAAATGTCTTTAAACCCAGTTACCCTAAAATTATATTTTGTTACTCATTTTCCCTGTAACACCTCTCTCAGTCCTGTGGTTCCCTGCTCCTGAAAGGGGCTATCTCGTGTGGTGTATGACGAGTATACAACGGGACTCTGACGGAAATGCTGGGTCATTCGTGAGACGCTCATGATTCATGCATTCCACGCTAGAAAAGGCTGTTGCAGACCCTCGTCGTAGAATTTTGAACATGTTCAAATTTTTTTCGGCATCGTCAGTGATTCTCTGTGTCAGGCCCATTTCGTAGGTCTGTCGTGTGCTGCCCTGTGAGGTTGTTCGACTGTGTTACGCTAATTTTTGGGGTCATCTGAGGTCCTCATTATCTTTGGAATTTCCTTTTTCCTACGAACTACAGTCGTCTTCCGTTAAACGCACGACAGTCCTAGGAATGTTCCACCATTGTACGTCCTTTCTGCTACTGTCATGAGTTAATCAAGTAATTACAATTCTATCCTATGTCAGTCGCACGGCTGTCTTGAAGTGTTTTATGACATATTTTCCAATGACGGCAGTACGACACATATTGTTATGCGACCCCTATTACGCAACCTTCAAATCCTCCTCTCCGAAACGTATGTCAGTCCCCCGTGTCATGGACCTGCTAAATCACATGACATAAAAAATCACATGATGTACGTTAAAGGCCCTTAAGTGGTCGGCCAGCTTGTTCTGGTGAGCTGCACACGAGCTGGACTCTCATGCGCGAGGATCAGTGGGTGAGGTTTCACCGCACTAACGCTCCGGCTCTGACACGGTTCTCAAAGTCTCTCTGGGGTTTGGCTTCGCCCTGTCTGAACACCTCTCGGTTTTTTTGTTCTTTTTGTTCACCAGGGATGTGCTTTTAGACCCTTGGTCTCCAATCCTGTAGCTGAACTATCGTCCTGTACGTTACTCAAACCCTCATTCAGCACACCTTATTTGGATTATTAAAAGCTCATCAACATCTCTACTTGGGAAATGAAGGGTGTTTTGCTTCGGTTGGAGTGAAAACCTTCAGGATTGTGGCTCTCCGAGAAAAGAGCTGGAGACCCCTGCCTAAAACCCATTTTCTTGTAATGATTTTCTTTCTTTTTCTGTAAATGAAAATTCCTGATGTTCAACCCAGGAGTTGGCTTTTCTATTTTTGCGGTGACGCAGCCATAATACTCAGATATACTATTGTAGGAAAGTGTTATTTTTTAAACGTCACTTCTTGATAACTGATCAATTACCTTTATCTTCAGTGTTGTTTATCATTTTCTCTCATGTACTGGAGTGGAAAAGCTGTATTTTTCGGCCGTCGTGACTTGATAGCTGATATTTCCGCAGCCTGCGTGATCTAAAACTGCTCTCTCTGCTGAGGGGGTTTGGCCAACTGTTTCTCTTACCCTCCTATCCAGTGAGTCATAGCCGAGCGCAGAACCCTACTTTCCCGACTCTCGCTATCCTCTGCCAAAAACTCAAGACATCAACCGAGTCAGGAGGAAAGATCTTTCTCATTAATTTCCCCCGTCTGTTCAGAAATTAGTCAGAGCAGTCATCTTCATCATTTTCTCCCGATGTTATTTATGTCTGATCTCCCGAGGCCTCAGATTAACCCTCAGAGCGCTGAAATAAATTTTAAAAAAACATAAATTTAATTATCTTGTGCTGTGGAAAACCTATCATGTGGCAACTTGTTTAAAAGAGCTCCCCTGCGGGAGCTCTTTTAAACAAGTCGCCACATAATAGGTTTTCAACAGCTTTGATTTTGATATCTTGCAAACATCATTGAGCAACGATAGCTGCATTTAGTGCTCTAAGGGTTAAAAATGGACACTGGACAGAGAAGAGGACACGTTCGGCGCTGATGTGTCCTGGCGTAAAGAGGGCGAGGAGGCTCATGTGAGATGACAGCTGTTCTCAGCGGCGAGGCGTTTTGACATTAGGGCTGTAGGAGGAGAGAGCTGCACCTGGGTCATCACAGACGAGGTGCCTCCTGTATGAGCCCGTACTCAATTCATGCAGCTGTTTGCCGTTCGCCGACGTGGTGCTAAAAAGCACCTCAGTGGGGTGAGAAGGGGGGGTTTGACTTTAAGCCTCTTTATCAAGGGGTCACATAATTGACTTGCCCCCCATCCCATGGTCCATGACAGCTGTTTTGGCGCAAGCTATGCAGCCACAGTAACCCAGTGAAACTGCAGTGCTGGGGGTTCACTGGCTTAATGTGTGGGTGTCAATGTCCATCTGCAACCTGCTCGATTGATTGATCTGCTCTTGGTCATCGCATTTCCTTGTTGCCTGGTGAAGTGAGGTGATGTGTTGCATCTTGATTGTTCTCGTAACCTGGCACTGACAGTTCATCATGTAAAGTTGTAAAAGCAGCTAAATCCTTGACCACTAGCATTTGTGTTAGCTAATGTTAGTAACGTCACGCAACTTATTTGGCTGGTTAGCGATAACGTTAAATGTGAGTATGCTTGTATGAAACTGTGATTTAAAAAAAAAAACAATCCTACATCATCATGTGTACATTGTTGAAACATCGCTAAAGATCTTTCTTCAGATGATGAAGTTGATGAAATTGAAGAGCCTAGTGCTAAACGTGTTTAAGTTATATTTTAACACACTGTGAGGTAAGGATGGGGAAACATCTTTTTTAGTTACCTATAAGTCAATTTTCTCAATTTCCTCAAAATGGACACTCTGTGACTTCAGTACTTTGCGCACCGGGGTCCTCAATTTTATTTTCATTCAAAACTTTATTTCCTCAATGGGAGGAAAGTTCTGAATGCGAGTCGACGTGAGGATGCGTCAGTCACTTCCCGAAAAATCTTTGCGAGGACCCCCGAGCGGATCGTGGAGCGACGAGCGACATCAGCTCTGCAGCTGCGGCAGAGGCGCGGCCCCTCTCTCCAGCTGGAGGACTTCCAGATCCCCGATGGTCGTTTAGTCACGCTTGAACTGTCAGGCCCGCGAATGAGCCAATTTCTCATCTTGTTCATTAGCGCTTATCTCCTCTTGTTATGGGTAGCCCAGGGGCTGCTGTGGACGCTCGGAGGAGGAGCCCGTGTCACTGTGGCGAGGAAGCGACTCGAGAGCTTTGCATGATGCTGAGGGGGTGTGGAGTGGGGGGGGGATGTGTTGTCATAAGAGAAAAAGGCCAGATATACCCTGACCTATACACCGCACATACAGGCTAAGGTATGGGAGAGGTTTTTAAAGGGGTGGTCAGTTTGGAATGCATTTCCAGGATACGTTCTTAGTATTTAGCTTTAAATGTTTGGGGGACAGAATTAAGTGAGTGACAAAGGGATGGGATGTGCGGGTGGGTGGGGGGATGGTCATATATGTTACATTCCTGCATACATGCCAGGTTCAATCAGCATCCTTCAGTGACACCAATATAAGTCACGGTATTATGTTCCAATCCATATTGTTGATATTTGTACAGTTGCTATATGTATGGAAGTGGCTATAATTCCTGAGAAGATCACCCGCTCTGGATATAGACACCCTCGCTGTAAAGGAGAGGGTTAACGTCTGAACTTCATGCTAGGGGGCTGTTTGTAGCGAGTGGGTAACGTGTTTGACTGGGAAGCTGGGTGGTTTAAGCCCTTGACCACAGCTGTTTACCCCATGTGGCGCGAGGGCATTAGTCCTGGCCTAGTCTAATCAAGTCGACTGAAATTTGCTTTCGAGGTGACAACTAAATGACTACCGTTTTTTTCCCCCCGACTGTTTCTTTCAGTTTTTCACTAAGTGGAGATTAGAGATTCTTGTTCCAATACTTACAAATTGCACTCTAAGTAGGCGCACAGCTGTCATGATATTACTCACAAAAAATGTTTTCAGTGGAATGTTTGCATTCGCTCTAAGCCCCAAAAGATAACCAATTAATTTAATCACCTCCGACCCAAACATGTGCCTGCTCTCCATTAAGCTGTATGACATAATGATGTAACTGTATCACAAGGAGCATCACAAACAAGGAGCATCACAAACTGTATCACAAACTTTATTTAGTTTAATAATCTACTATATTCCAGTGAAATGCCGACATGACAAGTAGGTTGCCTAACAGTTTGAGGGCGAGCACTGCCACAACAGTGACACAAGATATTCACCTGAATAACACAGAAAAAAGTTTAATGACTAAATAAAAGTGTCCAGGATGACATAAAAAGAACCATTGTAGTGATAATATAATCAGTTGTTGTGTAGATTTTGCACGGTAGAATGCATATGTGGCCTTTGATAACACGACCAGAAACTCATCCACTTTAGAGGGCAAAAATGAATTGCTGGGTCCCTTCAGGGAGAGATCCTAAATCTTCTCTTGTCTATGACTCACAATCCGCGATATCTCCCGTCCATCACCGCAGATCTGCTCAGGCTTACTGTTCATTTAACGACTGTTAAGACTCAGACTCTTGTCCTTAATGCAATGCTGCAGCAGTCGTCATCAGAGCTGATATGAGAGAGGATCTGTCCATATATTTACGCATATACTGCACAGTAAGTTAGAGCTAATCTCAGGTGATATATGGGAGATATCCCAAATCTTCTCCTCTCCGCTACCCAAATGTTCCTCCCCGTTTGTCAGGCATTATTTGATCACTATGCTGGAGTCGGAGAGAGTTTGGCTCTCATATCTCGTTCTGCAGAGCAGGATACGGGTGGGGATGATAGTTTCTTAATTTACTACCCCTGGCTTCACATTGCAATGAAGCAGGTGCCAAGCGGAGTTCATCTCTTATTATTAACTGAAGTGTGTTCTTTCTGCAGCTCTGCGATTTATTGCTTTTCCTTCCGGCAATATGAGACCAAGAAGTGAGATGCATCCTGGCCGTCCTGGTTCAAACCATAAATGAATCAAAGGTTTTTTTTTTTCATATTTATTTTGGATGATATGCTGTTTATGTCTTGATGCCCGTCCTTTGTACGACTGCAGCGTATGAATTCAGAAGACATATATTCTGCCATAGAAGCTTTGATGGTGGCGCAATGTCACAGTTAACTTGTCATCATTAGGATAAAGAATGTCTGCGTTTGTAAACAGCGCAATAAATGTTATGCAGTCAAGACTAGAAACGAGTCAGAATTGGTCCGTTGAGTCCTTTTTTCTCAGAGGAAAGACACATTAAATTGAATTTGGAGCCACTATCTTTTCATTTTTTAACCTCAGTGCTATGATCAGCACTCTCAGTGCATCTCCAGAAAGCCCTGTGAAACCACACGCTGGCCAGAGTATGGATCGCAATTAATTAGTCCCCTTTGCACCTGTCTCCCAAGCTGTGGTTATTGGATTTGAGCTTTTTTTCCACTCTACAAATGGTCTCTCAGCTATTCCCTGACTTTTAAGTGCATTATGAGCAAACGACTCCCGATGCACACCGTGAACAGATTGACGATTATTCAGGAGGTTGGAGCAGAAAGCCTGGAGAAGGAATCAATGAGTACTGAGTTAAAATAGAATTGTGCCTTTACATGCATGCAAACCGAGTCAGGATGACATGCAGTGTGTAAATACTGAAGCTACAGAGGGTGACATTAGAAAGGGCTCTAATACAAACAACAAGATCCTGACCCCATTTGCGTTTATACTGCGATGGTCGGTGTGGAAAAAGCACTTCCTCTCCACCATTTCAAATGATCTGATTGGTTTTAGAGGAGCAGGTGACATTCTGCCCTTCAGGGGTTTTGTTTATCTGATGTCAAATAAACTCAACTGAACTGCACTTCTGAGCAAAACAGAAATGGAAAAAAGAAATGACCAGGTAGGCATCTCAACCACAGTTAACCACAGAGAAAGTGGTTTCAGAGTCCATGTTAAAATGCTGTAGAGAGTAATTAGTCTCACATTAAACATAAACTAACTAGGAAATGGTTTTCGACAACTCATTAGCCCTTAGAGCGCTAAATTCAGCTGTTGTTGCTCAATGATGCAAGATATCAAAAACAAAGCTGTTAAACCTATCATGTGGTGGCTTGTTTAAAAGAGCTCCCCTGCGAGCTCTTTTAAACAAGTCACCACATGATCGGTTTTCAAAAGCACAAGATAATTACATGAATATATTTATTTAAATTTATTTTAGCACTCTAAGGTTAACTGACCTGACATCATCAACTTTGAGAGAGACAATATTGAATCTTCTTTCTGCAAGAAGCTATCTGCCAGTATACACACAAGGCTTCAACATTCAAAGAAATCAAAAGGACCAACTATCCCAAAATAAGTTGCTTTATCCATTGGTTTAATTTCCTGACCAATGATTTATTGTTAAAACATTAAATGCTTCATAATTTGCCCATGGCGTCCACTGGGGACTAGCATGGCATGAGGAGCTGAATCGCCCATTGTAGTGTATGGTGGCATTTAAAACTATTTTGATTTGCGTTACACTTTACTATAAGGTTACTTGAACCACTATTGATTAATTTAGCAGTTAACATTTATAAGCAGAGTACAAATACTTTACTAAAGCAAGAAAAAAAACATTCTTCAAATGCCCCAACTAATGTATTTTGCATCAAGTACTCATTTGTAAAGTGCAAGACAAACTTAATCAGTAGTAATTCACAAAAATAAAAGCTTTTTGAGATATCACCCAATGTAGTCATTCATATGAATTAATGATATACAGGCAAACCTTTCATTAGTTAGTTGTTACCTGCTACATTAGTAAATGCCAAATCATGTGTAATTTATTGAGAATTCTTACTGAGATTTTCTTCAGGTGCAAATTTAATCTTAAAAGAAACAAAAAGACCTCTGGCAGAAATGATCTGTGGAAACTACTTGCAAGAAGTCTGAAAATAAAATTATGCAATGCAAACAACAAACCGAAGTTAAATATCACACAGCCGATAGCTGTCTAACCACTACTATTTTGTTTTAATTTAGGGTTGTCCCTCAGTTTAATTTATAATGTTATTAAAAAAACAAACCTGTGGCATTTATTGAGTGCTTCAAGCGGTGTGTGACATCAAAATAGCAAAAGTACCTCAAACACGAAAGCAAATAGTACAATGAAATTTGCAGTGGCATTGCCCCCTTCAGGTTTCCTGACATAAGATAAGTCACCAAGGAGGATGAATAATGTCAGATGTAAGCGTGTAATATCCAGAAAAGGCTCCGTAGAAGTTTTAGGGAGATTCACTTGTAGAAATTAAGAGTATATTTTTGCTCTTTAACCCTTGAACCCACTGAAATAAATTTAAAAAAATAAATAAATGTAATTATCTTGTGCTGTTGAAAACCTATCATGTGGCGACTTGTTTAAAAGAGCTCCCCTGCGGGAGCTCTTTTAAACAAGTCGCCACATGATAGGTTTTCAACAGCTTTGATTTAGATATCTTACATCATTGAGCAACAATAGCTGCATTTAACGCTCTAAGGGTTAAGGAGTAAATATCCAAAATGTGCCGTGAAACAAATTAGACCAATCAGAGGTGTGATTATTCGCTGTTTGGGGGATGAGACCCTGGACAGTGAGATCCCCGGCTGGCCAGCAGGGGTCAGTCTTGTACCCACACCTGTGGCAGCACCGTCTGTCTCTGTCTTTGCAGGCGTTTGCCTCCTGATGTTTGATTATTCCTAATGTTTTCCTCTTCTTCATTCAAGTACATAATTGCGTTACTGCGAACCAAAGGCAAGAACACACACAGGCACACACACACACGTTTGTTATTCTATACTCATGAGGACCAAAAACTTATTGTGGCAACAAAATCTTATGCCCATTCTCCTAAACTAAAAATCATCCCTAATCTTAACCCCCATCCCCCAAATAACCCAGTTTTTAACCTTAATTTTTACCTCAATTTAACCTTAAGGGCCAGGTCACACAGTAACGGAGTTACAAAATTGGTGCATTTTGTATCATAGCTCCAAAACTAAGTAAGATAGAGATGCAATTTAAATACCCTAGTACTACCCTAGTACTTCAAACAACAAAATGGCTAATTTTGTTCATTTGATTTATTTTGGGTGAAAACGGCAAAAAAACTGGACGGTAACTCCTGAATAAGGATAACAAGAGTCATCAGAAGATGACATATCCCCCAGCCCCCCCAATCTACTCTCAGAAATCCCAAAATATCAAAAGGCACGTGTCTAGAACCTGATTAATGCACACAGCAAATTTCCTTAAAATATGTTGACCCGTGTTTGAGTTCTGTCCCGAAAGCGAAATGACCACGGACGGACAGACGACCGCACTGTTGAGTACATTGCCCCACATTATATACTGCAGAGATAAAAATGCAAGAACATACATACACACCCCCTTTTTCAAATTAGTAGTGAGCTTTAAATGTGAGGCTACATATTGAACAAGGCTCTTGGCTGCAGTTCAAGTATTTCATCAACAGTAGTGCAATAACAGGAATAAGCTTGAGTTAACAATATTTTTCTCAACTACTTCGGATAAATTCTTTTCTCCCATGGAGGTAAGTTGGCTGGTTTGCCTGGAGGCGTCCCTGGAAGAATCACATCAAAGCTCAACACTGGTTGTAACATCTTGATGGCTAAACTTGAGAATGACTTGCATTCTTAAAGTTGAGCTGAAATGAAAAATGCCTTTTTAACCCTTTTAGATCACATCTCCGGTCATGCTGTGTATCTATTTAACCAAAAATGACAAAAAAATTACAAAAAATCAGTTTCTTTGTATTCTTATATCAAAATCCAATCATGTTTTCTTCATGTAAAACAAAATATGCCTTGTGCTTACGTAAGCTAGTACCAACCAATTTCAACCAATAATATCACGACATCCACCCGTCAATCATTCTTAAACTTTTAGCGGCAAAGAGCTAAGATTCATTCGTTAGCTAGCTAGCATGGTATGTTGGTGCGCCTTTGGGTGTTCGCTACCTCAAACTTTGTTTCGTTTCCCTAAAATACCGTGGCTATGGTCCCGCTGGCTAGAATTTATTCACTTTGAGGAAAGTGGTATCTGTGACAGCTCCAGATTATGCACAAGGCATTTTACAGTGGGCTGCTTCAGCAACTACATGGAGCATAGGATGGGCTCCGCCTCTCTCTCCCTGACGGATACTGCTGTCCCTTCGGTGTACACCCACTTTTCAACGGTCAAATCAAATTCCGCCCAACGTTATTTCCCGCCTGTCTATGCTGTTTCGCTCAGAAACACATCCCGATAAGGAAGTTAGATACTCTCGAAATGCCGTTTCAGCTCGACTTTAAATTAACGTTACACTGAAAGCTGGAACAAAATAGGGTGATGTGGACAGACATGCAGCCTGGCTTCACATTTAATTTTTTATTTGCATACACAGCAGGGTGCAGTGATGATTATACACCACCACTTTCATCTAAAAGGGGTCCTAATAGATTACCTCTCTATAATTTCTCGGTGAAAATGTATTAAAAAATACTATTGTAGGCAATGAGAACAAAAAAAATCATTCCCACAAGTATACTGCGGTAAAAACCTGGGTAATAAACAAAACCCCTGAAAACATCAATTTTTTTATAACATTTGAAAGGTGTCACAAATTTTGTTTTTTTGACTCTTGCATAGCCTGAATGCATGTTTGAGGGCTCATTCCATGATTATTGATGCTAGTAATTTGTTTAAACTGGTTTGAGGCAACATTATTCTGCAAAATTACCTCTGATGCTCTGTTGCTCCAGTACGTTAGGTGACATGAACTTCGAGCAGTGTCACAGTGTGAAATAGGATAGCATGACAGAAGGAGCTCTCTGGGATTGTTCGTAGCCGCATTGTGGTCTTACATGATGCTGAAGACGTTAAATGCTGCCATGCATGGCACTTTAAAGAAAGACCGTGAGGTGTTTCAAAGAAACCGGTTCACTAAAAACTAATGGCAATAGAGGTGCAAAACGGAATTTAAGTGGGTCTGACATCATCATTATCCATGTATGACGAAAAAAATTAGTAGCACGAGAACTTCGTAATGATATTAATAGCGCCAGAAGTGAAGAGATGAAAGAATCAAAATCTACTATTTCAAGACGCCTGTGTAAAAATGGTCTGATTGGTCGTGTTGCTGCCAAGAGCAGTCAACATCAGAACAGACTTAAGTTTGCTTAAGAAATTCAAGGATTGGATACCAATGGACTGGGAATAAGTCCTTTGGACTGATGAATTAAAATTTGAACATTTTCTTACCCCAACGCAGGACTTATGTGTGCTGTAGAGCTAGAGAACGTTTCAAAAATGACTGTTTAACCCCTTCAGTAAAACATGGAGGCAGTAATATTCAGTCTGCTCGAAAGGAGCTGCTGATCTCATAAAAATCTACGGAATTATGAATCAAAAGAGGTATTACAGCATCCTTGTGAGGCACGCATTGCCATCTGAAAAAGAAACTGATTGGTCGGGGATTTTATTTTCAACAAGATAATGACCCTAAACACACATCTTAAGTTGTGCAAATTATCTCAGTTGGAAATAAACATTTGGTGACGTAAAAGTTATGACATAGCCTGCTCAAAGTCCAGACCTTAATCTGGCAGAGCAAATCTGTTGTAACATCAAATAATCTCTTCGGAATGAACTTCAAACCATTTGGAATGGTTTAGCAAGTGAGGAAATTAAAAAAAAAATATGTGAAATATATGTCTAAAAGATTAAATGCTGTAATCAAAGCAAAGGATCGCCACACTGGATATTGACTTTTTCCCTCAAAAAGACATCATTATTTTTGTTTTTGCTATATATTGTTATTTGCTTACTTATTTTCATCTATATGATCCAATATTGCTTGAATTAAATACTTGAATATCACTTGGTTTCTGATTTATCTTCATTTTGTTACGTGTATAATCATCACCGCACACTACTATAGCGTAAATCAAAGTGACACTTTCGTTAACTCCTGGATAAGCTGTTTGTGAATCTTAACACCCGTGGTCATGCTAATGGCTAATTGACTGATTGATTGATTAGTGAGTGATGCCCGAGTCTCATCAAAACACTCCTTCCTAAGCTTTCTTTATCGAGGGGTAAAAAGTCAATGTGATGATTGAAAACAAACACCGCCTTCTCCAACACTCAAGATGGTGGGCTTTACAGTACATCAGTGTTCAACAGTGTATTGAAAAAAAAGGAAACTTTGCTTTACTCTTTTGGATCCTCCAGCCATATTCAGATACCAAACTAATATCAGCATAGTTGCTGCTTTTGCTCTAGACTGTCAAGGACCCATATTGAGCTGCTTCTTTTTTTGGCAGTTATTATACACTTAGATGTCCTACAGGGAGGTTCATCAACTTTTTAAGCCAAAAAAAAACAATAAAAATGTGCAATATCGAGGCTGTTCGGTTCCTGTTATTCTCTCCGCTCTTAAGAATAGGGGATTGGCGTGGCCTCTCTGGAAAGGAGCTCTGATTAACCGGCACACAGAGCTGCTGGTCCCTTACAGCACGCATCAGCAGATACCGACTGATACCCGAAGGAAGGAGAGATAGTTCAGAGGTGGAACTCGAAGACCGAAAGGCCCACGTGTGACCCTACAGGGTCAGTGACGCCCCCCGACAGAGGGCAGAGTCAGAGCTCACGAGCAGCCAGTAACTCAGTTCAATGTTTTTATTAAAACTCTCGGTCAGACAGACCGGGTCAAAACCAATCAGGAGGAATGCAGCACAAAGACGGAAATCCACATAGTAATCCCTACACAATCTACAGGTCGAAAGCCGAACTAGAGGCGCACCAAATATAGAGGTCATCCAAAATTGTAAATCCAATTACCAGCAGTGAATCGTAATCAGGAAATCAAAAAGACACAAGGGAGTAGGCAAAATTGTAAACTGTGGACAAAAATTAACCGTGATCAAGAATCTCAAAGGGATACAGAATGCTAATGAGCAGACAGGCGACAAACCAGCAGTGATAGAAGGAGAAGCTGGGGTGTGTAAACGGAAAAGGGAGCGAACAGGAAGTGGGAATAGGTGAGTGCGCAGGGAGAGAACATGATGGGAGGGAGGGAATGATGTGTGCTGATGGAGAGACGGAAAGGGGAGGGTGAGTGTATGAGCGCGGGGAGGAAACTGAAAGCATGCAGCAGTGACTGCAGGGAATGAGAAAGCGAATGAAACTAATACAAAGAACCTCCAAGAAAATCAACTAATTTATACTCAGCAAGTTTCATAACTTTTAATGACACGACCAAGAGAATAAGAGTCTGTTTATCACATAACTAAATTGCGTAATTCAATAGAAAACAACTGTAATTTCCGTTAATGCCCCTTGTATGTTAGCACTGAGCTAACTCCATTGCTCCACTAACATAGCCTGTAACTGAGTCACAGACATTCGCGGCTGAACTAGCAACAGTTTGTAAATTCAGTTAATTGAGTAGCTAGCTAATGTTAGCTCGCTAGCTGAAAAACCGCATTACACAATGGTTATGAAAACACCCTGCGTACTAGCGTACTAGCTGACTAGCTAAGTTACGTGAACTTAGTTATGTGAGTGGCACTTAGGTAGCTTGCTACAACGCTGAGCCATACCGATTTAATCAACGTTACACTTGTTATTCAGTTTGGCTATATTAACAGCGTGACGCATGGGGAGTGTTTCTTTCCCCATGCTCTCAGCCAATGAAATTTTTCGCAAAAGTGATATTACCCTAAGGCAAAATCAAAAATATGTCATGAACTGGGCCATGGGAAAAGTAGTGCAGTTATATGATAAAATATATTATGAGCTGAATTTATGAACCAGTAGAAAGCTTAGCCTGATGCTCTGAATTACATAAATGAGATAATGTCATGACAGTTGTTTTTATACTTCAGACAGTGTTGGCCATTAAAAAAAATTTTTTCCACTATGATCCAAAAAAATGTATCTCATACAAAACTCAACTGTTTGCAAAGCACATTTTATACATAAGACAGCTTTTGCTGAAAAAAACTGGACTTTGATACTTCAATGGACAATAAAATACAATCATTTTATCATTAAAAATTCTATTTGTTTTTGACACAGTAGAGTAAAGTTGTATTTTCCTTGAAGCAAGCATCCAACTTTTCATTCACCCGCCTGACAGGCACAAATCGATCTGTGATTCTCACATTCCTGGTAGCTCAATAAGCTCTTTAACTATAAGGGTTCCTTTGAACAGATTTTTATTACTGAATCATTTTCCAACATCAAATCATGGAGGTTATGGTTCTGATAGTCTCATTCCAAACCTCACGCGGCTGGAGGGCTCCCTGAGTGGCGTGCGCAGTGCTGATCCATGTGACTGCCCTGCATGAGGATGAAGAAACGCCACTGAACATTCCCTATAAACACGACGCTGCCTTCTCTGGCTCATCGCTAATTTTGTTGCTGTATTCATTATCACTGCAGCTCATTAAGCCGTAAGTAAGCACAGCAATTAAAATGCAAAGATTGGCCATATCGATGCCATCCCTGACAATAATAATATTCAGATCTCCAATTTGAAATGCATTACCGGAGTTATAGGCAATGAAACTCTGAACTAAGCACTGATGGCCTCGCCTTCTTCAGATGCACAAACTTCATTTTCCCTCCCACTCTGGGCCATATTCATTCTTTACTGAACGTGGAGAGATTACATGGAAATTATATGTAAAGTCACTTGATTTCTCTATTACGTCCTCAGCCTGAAAAACGCGCAGCACGTGACGGCCAGTATTACATCCAGAGTTAACTCAGGTTTGATCCGTCTGTGATGTAACAACTGAGTCACTCTTCTAATTCGGTCTGTCATTGGCCCGTTCTCTGCCAGCGATAAAAAAAGATAGCAAAGTAAAAATTTCATAGCAAAAAACACAAAATTTATTGTAATAATTTCTCATATCTAGCAGAGAAAAGTTAAAGTAAAAAAATTGGCCATAACACTGGAGGAGGCTGTGCCAGTAAGAGATTATGGGAAGAACATGCATATAAGGAGTAGCTACAGCTGGAAGAGAAAGTTAGACCTGAGAATCGGCTGTCACTTCTCAGACGGTTTCGCCCAGAGTTTGTTCCTGATGTGACACAGGGTATTTACAGCCCGCGATCCTCAAGGTCTGACTCGCTTTGAGCGCTTCTGTCGGCGGTGTGACGGGAGGCGGACAGAGATCGAAAAACTTTCAGTCTCGTCTGTGTGTAAAGCGGTACACAGGGTCTCCTGTGGGACCAGGCTCCGACAGACAGCTCTCCTCACGGTCTGAGCGTCACCCAAAGGTGCTCGGCACCTCCCAGCTGCAGGGGTGGGGTGGGGGGGGGGGTTTGTCGGCCGCAGTACAGTGTGGGGCCCCATCACTCCTTCAGCATAGTGTGGGGCCCCATCACTCCTTCAGCACAATGTGGGGCCCCATCACTCCTTCACCACAGTGTGGGGCCCCATCACTCCTTCAGCACAGTGTGTGGCCCCATCACTCCTTCAGCACAGCATGGGGCCCCATCACTCCTTCAGCACAGTGAGGCCCCATCACTCCTTCAGCACAGTGTGTGGCCCCATCACTCCTTCAGCACAGTGTGGGGCCCCATCACTCCTTCAGCACAGCGTGGGGCCCCATCACTCCTTCAGCACAGTGTGGGGCCCCATCACTCCTTCAGCACAGTGAGGCCCCATCACTCCTTCAGCACAATGTGGGGCCCCATCACTCCTTCAGCACAGTGTGGGGCCCCATCACTCCTTCAGCACAGTGTGGGGCCCCATCACTCCTTCAGCACAGTGTGTGGCCCCATCACTCCTTCAGCACAGTGTGGGGCCCCATCACTCCTTCAGCACAGCATGGGGCCCCATCACTCCTTCAGCACAGTGTGGGGCCCCATCACTCCTTCAGCACAGTGAGGCCCCATCACTCCTTCAGCACAATGTGGGGCCCCATCACTCCTTCAGCACAGTGTGGGGCCCCATCACTCCTTCAGCACAGTGTGGGGCCCCATCACTCCTTCAGCTCTCACTGGAGCTCCAGGGATTCAAATGGCATTCAAACTGAAATGGAGTCTGAAAAGTTACCAGTAATGTCAAATATTAATGAGATATTATGGAATCATATCATCTCCTCTTTCATTTTTCTTGGATTATATTCCTCTCATTTTTAAATCATAATTATCAGCTCTTTGAGACTTTTTGGCTTATATAAATATTCATCTATTCACCCAAATGTCTTGAAGTCCATCTACTGTCAAAGATTTGCAAATCAGGGACTGCTGTAAATGTAATACATTGCATCAGACTGTTTGTGAGATACAGTGTGCCCGTGTATCATTCTCTCTTCAAATAAAAATCACATAAATGACATAGTAATATATGACTGTGAGGACAAACATGAGTTAGGCTGGACTGGCAGTGAGGAAAAGTTTTCCTCAGAGGTTACAGAAGCCAGGGCTCTCCGGGCCTCTGGACTGGGGATGCGGTGCTTTGTTATCTCGGACAGTGAGAGGGAACGGGGTTCGCGTCTCTCCTCGTCTGCCCGGTAATTGGATGTCTTCCATTTTTTCCCCCTAGCGCTTCGACGGGAGGAGAGGAGGAGAGCAAACAAACAGATTGTGTTTAGATAACGGCTAACGGCCATCTCCAATCACATATTATCTGGCCTCATCTCCTCCCTGCCAAAAACACCAGCAGACAAGGTCAGAGGGAGAGAGGGAGAGAAGGAGAGATAGAGAGAGTGAAAGAGAGAAGGGGAGAGAGAGGGAGAGAAAGAGGAGATGGAGAGGAAGAGAGAGAGATGGGGAGAGAGTGAAAGAGAGAGGGGGAGAGAGGGGGAGAGCGGGGGAGAGGGCATGAGAGAAAGTGAATGAAACAGATAGATGAGGAGAGTTTGAGCGAATGAGTGAGATAGGGAGAGAGAGCGAGAGCAGGGGCGAATGAGGGAGTGAGAGAAAGAGAGGGAGAGAAGCAGAGGCAGGGAGAGAGAGAGAACAGGGCCTGTCTTTCCTCGCTTTATTAGACTCCCAGCCCTCATCCCTTGCTTCTCTCTCTCCTTCGCTCCATCTCAGTTTATCTTATGTTCAGACGGGGAGTTTGCTGTGACACAGCCGTAGATACACAGTTTGCTCGGAGCTGGACGACTGTAAATATTGGCTTTAAGGTGCATGTGGTCGGCGCAGAGGGTCCTGATGGGGTCTGGTTCGGTTAGGAGCCCCCAGAATGCTTTGAGACTGGATTTCAATTTCAAATAGATTGCCGTTTTCATGGTCCGATAACTGCTCTCCCCCGAGCGATGAATTTAAACACGCGCCGCTCAATATTATTCGTATTTTCGGTTAATATTTTTTTCGGTTAATTTTAGTGCCCTCGTCGCTGAGAGGCATCAGAAAAAGAACACTCGTTTCAGATTATGATTACATTTTAAAGGACAGTGGCAGGAGTCGTTTAGTTGAATTGCCCTCTTTCAGATGAAAACAATCATAACAGTTGACTGGCTCATATAGTACACTGGGCGTTCCAAGAAAGATTAAAATTGTTTGAATCAGTCCAGATGTAATTGCACAATGACGATGCATAAAAGTGCAGTTCTCAATTCCAGTAGCGTATGAGTCAGGCTGTACCGATGTAAATACCGGCACATTGAAATTGCCATTGTGTCGTTTAACCTCTGAGTCAAAGCTAACATTGCTGGAGTAGTGAGCTGAGAAAAGTTTGCACGGTCTCTAAATAGGGATACCGACCTTCATGAGTCGCTCTATTTTTTGCCTTATATCAGAATTTAACGGTGACATTGTGCAGCGAACGCATATGTGTGGGGCTGTTCCTTGTGTAGTATGCCCAGCCGAAGCTTCGCTAGCGAGCTGACATACCCCCAGTTTCCCAGAGAGGACGTCTCCTCCCAGGAGAGGGGGGTGCAGTTAAGCTGCACGTCAGGACCCGCTAATGGGCCCCGATGCCTGCAGAGTCATGAGCAGAGGCGGTCCCAGACTCCCTCTGACAGATAATTGCTGATGTCATGTATTTTGATGAATGCGACCGTCCCGGAAACAGTCGGCCTCATGCGCTGCGCCCCCAGGGCTCTTTTTCTCGCAGTCACCCTTCCCGATTGGCCCGCGCTAAAATCTGTCAGGGATCACTGGGCAAATCCCAAGCCGCGTCACTTTTTTTTTTTGGTCCTGCCGACACTCGCTGTGTCCCTCAGCGCGACACGATGAGCCTGATACGGTGCTCAAATCGCACCTGCTTTGTACGAGAGCGGTGAGGTAAATCTCATCGCCGATCGTGTGCTGCGACGGGGCTTTATTTTCGGTCTCTGGCTACCTGTTGCCATGAGCGCTCAATAGCTCTGCTACGTCCTGACCGCACACTCGTACATCATTCTCTGACCTGTCCCTTCCCTCCGCAGCCGAGATACAGCATCTCTCTTACAGACCCAAAGCGTTGAGTCCTGCGCCGACCAAACAGCGGCCTGTATTTCAACGACTCGCCCGTATTTCTCCTTCCTCCTTCCCTTCTACACAGAAAAAGTTGTAATTGATAGCGAGGGTCCATCCATCCCTCTCTCTTAAGCCCTCTGTCCAATTTATCTCTGTCGAACGCAGGCTGGCCCCCGCCCAAGCGCTGTCGGTCAGACTTAGCCCGTTTTTAGATGGCCATTAATTAACCTGGCGCCGTGACGAAAATAGGATCTGGATGGGATTTGCGTGGCCAGGAAATGGGCTGCCGGACCCTAACCTGGCCGTGTAAATCAGCCACTGGCCTGGCTCCCGGGAGAGGAGGCGGAGAGGGGACAACCAGAGAAGAAGCAGAGACGATATATCTGCATTTAACTCCCATCTGAGTCACAGATCTATATATTCTCTCAAATTTATGGAGACAACCAGACTTATAGCGTGTTCTGTTCTAAACTCGGAACATGTGCGGCTGTAATTCCTGCCTCGTCCCAGCAAAGTTTCATTATTCTAAGTAAAGTTTCTGTTGACACTCGATGCCATTAAAAAGACAGAGCACGGAATTTTATGGCCGCTGGTGAATGACCAGGCATTAGGAACCACGGCGATAATGGGGGAACCTCCCGGTGGGTCGCCTGCGTAATCGAGGTGAGCCGTCACTCTGAGCACGCTCCGTCCCGTCTTACCTGGGGTGAACTCTAGAGTATCGCGCTCCACGCATGGATGGCTCGGAGCCGCCATCGACGCGCGACGAGCGAGCAACTCGCATTAACGGCCACTCCGCTGATTACCTCTCGTGTCCCTTTCGGAGACAGCGGTATTAAAGCGTGCCGGGGGGAGGGGTGGTGCGGAAAAGACCGGAAGAAGGTTAATTACCTCCTCGTCCTTCGCTGTCGGCTGGCTTCACCTGGATGGGCCGGTTCATCTGAGGGGAGAGAGAGAGAGAGAGAGGAGACCAGGGTGAACGCTCGCTCTTCGATATGCTCCTCGCCTCTTTAAACACACTGAACTGAGGAGCTGTTCCTCCCGCTGGTGCGAGCACAGAGGAGCCATGACACTCTCTTATTCATCTGACACTTATATCCGAAGTGACTCGCTGTTGATTAGATGATTTGGATGGCTGCGTACGAGAGCGGTCGGTTCCCTGACTGGGAACTGTAGAGTTACTGATTCGAGCCCCCGATGGGACTTGAGAATCTGATTTGCATCTGGAGAGATTAGGTTGGGAAAAACTCAGCTTTTGATCTCTTGAGCAAGGCTCTTAACCACAAAAATTACTCCAGGGTCTGCCACCAGTGTAACAGCCCAAAGTGTACCCCCATCCCAGAGTATACCCAGGGTTAAAGTGGGCCAGCCTGTTCTATACCCCAGGTATAATCTCAGCTAACCCGGTTTATACCTACCCAGGCCAGATTATACCCTCCACATTCAGTCACATTTTATATCCCGAGGTATATTTTGACCTTGGCCAAATAGTTTGGCGGGGGGTTAATCTGAGCTGCAACACCAGTTCTCTCAAGTCCTCTCTACTGTCATTTGAATCGTGTGTTCAATGAGAGCCAAGCGGCGTAAAACAAAATTTCACTGAGGAACATTGTTATAATTTTCTTCAAAGTATGACCGTGATATCAGTATCTTAGTTTGGACTCATGAAGCACCCCACCAAATCTAACAAACGACAAAAAACAGAGAGGAATTATTTGCTTTCTGCTAGTGACTGAATCAAATCAACGGAGTTCAGTCCTTTTTGAATTAAATATTTCTTGTTTCTCCAGAATGATTTTATTTCAAAGCCTTCAAGAAAATGAAAAGCTCTACAATGTCTATATATATATATATATATATATATATATATATATATATATATATATGATCCTAAGGTCTAGTGTTGATTAATTATAGTTTGCAAGGAAAACTTATACTTGTGCGTCCATTCAACCTTAACACGAATGCTTACCAAGCAAACAATCTCAATATCTTTTTTTTTCAATAAAACTGTTCAAATGAACCCCAAACTGAGTCTGAAAATGGACAACATCAAACTGATCATTTGCCCACTCTTCCCCAAAATCTCACTCATTATCCCAACCTCTATCACCACTGTATCATCCCAACCTCTATCACCACTGGTATCATCCCAACCTCTATCACCACTGTGTCATCTCAACCTCTATCACCACTGTGTCATCCCAACCTCTATCACCACTGTGTCATCCCAACCTCTATCACCACTGTATCATCCCAACCTCTATCACCACTGTATCATCCCAACCTCTATCACCACTGTATCATCCCAACCTCTATCACCACTGTGTCATCTCAACCTCTATCACCACTGTGTCATCTCAACCTCTATCACCACTGTTATCATCCCAACCTCTATCACCACTGTGTCATCCCAACCTCTATCACCACTGTGTCATCCCAACCTCTATCACCACTGTGTCATCCCAACCTCTATCACAACTGTGTCATCCCAACCTCTGTCACCACTGGTATAATCCCAACCTCTATCACCACTGGTATCATCCCAACCTCTATCACCACTGTATCATCCCAACCTCTATCACCACTGGTATCATCCCAACCTCTATCACCACTGTATCATCCCAACCTCTATCACCACTGTGATCATCCCAACCTCTATCACCACTGGTATCATCCCAACCTCATCCCAACCTCTATCACCACTGTATCATCTCAACCTCTATCACCACTGTGTCATCCCAACCCCTATCACCACTGTGTCATCCCAACCTCTATCACCACTGGTATAATCCCAACCTCTATCACCACTGGTATCATCCCAACCTCTATCACCACAGTATAATCCCAACCTCTATCACCACTGTATCATCCCAACCTCTATCACCACTGTATCATCCCAACCTCTATCACCACTGGTGTCATCCCAACCTCTATCACCACTGTATCATCCCAACCTCTGTCACCACAGTATAATCCCAACCTCTATCACCACAGTATCATTCCAACCTCTATCACCACTGTATCATCCCAACCTCTATCACCACAGCATCATCCCAACCTCTATCAGCACTGTATCATCCCAACCTCTATCACCACTGTATCATCCCAACCTCTATCACCACTGGTATCATCACAACCTCTGTCACCACTGGTATAATCCCAACCTCTATCACCACTGTGTCATCCCAACCTCTATCACCACTGTGTCATCTCAACCTCTATCACCACTGGTATAATCCCAACCTCTATCACCACTGGTATAGCCCCATCCTCTATCACCACTGGTATCATCCCAACCTCTATCACCACTGGTATAATCCCAACCTCTATCACCACTGGTATCATCCCAACCTCTATCACCTCTGTATCATCCCAACCTCTATCACCACTGGTATAATCCCAACCTCTATCACCACTGTGTCATCCCAACCTCTATCACCACTGTATCATCCCAACCTCTATCACCATTGTATCATCCCAACCACTGTATCATCCCAACCTCTATCACCGCTGGTATAATCCCAACCTCTATCACCACTGTGTCATCCCAACCTCTATCACCATTGTATCATCCCAACCTCTATCACCACTGGTATAATCCCAACCTCTATCACCACTGTGTCATCCCAACCTCTATCACCACTGTATCATCCCAACCTCTATCACCACTGGTCAATAACTTGTTATTAGAAACACAGCTTCACAATATCTGGCAAGTTTCTGGTCATCTTGAACTTTAGATGTTTCTCCACACCCATCAGCTCAGTGTACAGTGCTTGCTGTGGATATGTACTAGCCCTGATATTAAGCTTTAGAAGAAGGAACCTGCTTGTGAATGGCACAGTCACAGAAACCTCAGTGTCCTAATTTCCAAAGTCTGCTAAAAATCTGAGCAACAGGGGTCAAACACCTGGACTTGGGCCTGTCTTGAACAAACTGTGTAAAGTGGATGAAGAATAAACACTTTTATTCACAGTTGGACCTCACACAGAGTCAAAGACCTTGCATAGAAACTTGAGGAAAGCTTTGCTAAACTGTATTTTGAAAATATGTGCAGTTTGGCCCTTACTGATTCCACCAATTCAATTGTTCCATCTGCTCTTTATCCCAGCATCTGCAAAAAATGTTCTCAATGGAACTTCCCAGGTTGACCGGGAGCTATTTAAATAAACATTTATTTATCTATACAGAGCCAATCTCCTCCTGGAGCAATATGGCATTGAAGATTTTACTCAAGAGCCCAACAGGAACACTCACCATATTGTTCCTTTACTTAGGAATGAACCATTGACCTTCTGTGTCCCAGTCAGAAGTGCAGGCCACAAAACTACGAGCACAGAACATCTGACTCATGTAGGACAGGGCCGTGCTTTCAGCAGTCCCTGCATTCATTCACAGATCAGCAGAACTCGCAGTTTTTCAAAGACAGGAGTCACGCTGGGTTTCAGATGGGGCCGACTGACTGAGAACATTACATCAGCGGCTCCACATCTCACGCTAAGAGTTCCCCTAAGGCAGCCGGTGGCCATTACATCACACTGTCAGAGCCTCTAACTCGGCATCCTCCCATAAAGCTGGCCTTGGATGCCCCCGATCCCGAGCGAATCTCCTTTCGGGAATGCTAGCCCACGTCATGACATCACTCCAGATATTCTGCTGATGTAGAAGACAGTACCCTTGAGGGAGGAGAGGCCTGAGGGTGAGGGGGGCCATGTGTTTTTCCGAATTTAAGACCGACCTCAGCCTTCAGTTATTAACTTAGCCCTAATCAATTATACGATCTGGTATTTTAGACACATTTGATGACACAAACAGTAGCTGCAATAGTTTGTGCTGGTACACTTGCATTGTGATTGCTGTTTTATGATCTAATTGTCAAGTGCATCACTCTTGATGTAGTTGGTGGTAATAAAAGCCTGGATGCACTCCGGCCCTCCAGGACTGCAGTAATCCACTCAGCACTTGAAGGATTTTATTGTGACCCTCAGACGAGATTCTGAATTTGTGGTTCCCAGCCCTGCTCCGAGAGATCTACTATCATGTAGCCTTTCATTTCAACAGCTGCTCGATGAGACCTATAGCTGCTGAATGATATGAGACCTATAGCTGCTGAATGATGTGAGACCTATAGCTGCTGAATGATATGAGACCTATAGCTGCTGAATGATATGAGACCTATAGCTGCTGAATGATATGAGACCTATAGCTGCTGAATGATGTGAGACCTATAGCTGCTGAATGATATGAGACCTGTAGCTGCTGAATGATATGAGACCTGTAGCTGCTGAATGATATGAGACCTGTAGCTGCTGAATGATATGAGACCTATAGCTGCTGAATGATGTGAGACCTGTAGCTGCTGAATGATATGAGACCTATAGCTGCTGAATGATATGAAAAATATAGCTGCTGAATGATGTGAGACCTGTAGCTGCTGAATGATATGAAAAATATAGCTGCTGAATGATGTGAGACCTATAGCTGCTGAATGATGTGCTTCTGGGGGGTCAGAGTGAGGATCTGTGGGACAGTAGACCTCTGGGTACAGGGTGTAGCTCTGCTGTGCGAGAAGAATTTTACACCAGGAGAGATTTAATATTCTTAAACATTAAACAAAAGAGAGATGGTGTACGGAAGAAATGGGTTATTACTGAAAAGAGTTGGACATGTGGAAATATGAAATGTATTCCCAAGACACCACTCCTTACGTCTCTACATTACATTTACTGGTACATTAAGCAATTATTGTCGCAGATGCTCCCCCTCAGATTGACTTGCAGAGCTTAAGTTGCCATACGCAAGCAGAGAGTACATTTACACAGCCTCGCTGCAGCAGCACAGAGTGACTGCCGTACTGAAAGGTTTCGCAAGGGCCAACCTGGGGCCAAAACCTGGGGCCCAAACACTGAGTTACAAGGTCATTACAGTTATTTTTGCAGACAGCTTTATCCAAAACGACTTTCTTGGGGTGGCAGGGTAGCCAAGTGATAGGATGCTTGACTGGAAACTGTACAGTCGTTAGTTTGTGGTGGGGCTTTGGGTTCTGAGATGCATCGGGAGAAATGCAGTGGGGAAGAACTGCACCATAGGACTTCGGTGCAAGGCTCTCAACCCCAAAATGGCCACGGGGTCTTACCTCTGTTTCTCTCTAATGCTCCCTGCTACTAAAATTCCTCCCGGGTCATCCTTGAAAAACAGAAACATGCTCTCAGTGGAACTTCAGTGGTTATGAAGGCTAAAAAAGTTTGATCAGACCAGGCGTGGTTGTAATGTGGAGTTCAGGGCCATGCTGAGGGGCCCAATAGCTGCCCTGGGGCCATCATCACCAACTTTTCACATTCCAGAGAAGCACCTTGACCACTAGGCTAGTTGTTCACAACCTTCTGAATCCATAAAGAACCACTGTGCTCGCAAGTTTCCATTCCAACCAAGCTGTTAAAAACCTGGTTCTACAAATGAAGGTCCTCAGCATAGTCTAGAGGAGTTGATTAGTAGAATTTAGAGAGTAACAGCATGGCTGAAATTAAAGTCTACACTCCTTCAGTGACTATTTTAGAAAGGGTTTAGATCCCCTCCACCACTTCAAACACTGCCAGTCCCAAAAAAAAAAAAAAAAAAAAAAAATTGCGCCATTTGGATTTAAATTAGCAAGTACTTATGAGCACATGACTGAATCATTATTGCATTGATGACTGATTCAGGGTGTAACTTCTCATTTCTTAAAAAAACACGTTTGAAGATGTATCTCATGGTCATTGAAAAGATGTTTCTGTGCTACAAGAGGGGCGCAGGCAGAAGGTAAGAGTATTTCCACACACATGCTGCAACAACAACTTGGAGGATTGGGACTAAACAGCTCCGTGGCCAGAAGAAAGCCAGTTGTTAGTGAGGCTTATTGGGGAAAAAAACAAGATAAATTTGCCAGGGAGCATAAAGATTGGACTGGGGAGCAATGGAAAAGGTCATGTGGTCTAATGAGTCCAGATTTCCCTATTTTAGAGGAATCATTTTCACGCATGAATTGGCCACCTCAGAGTCCAGACCTTAATCAGTTTAAAGTCTGGGCTTTTTAATTTAAAGGGCAATAGTTTGACATCAGTCAAGATGAAACAGTTAAAGCACGTGATGCCTGGTGCTTTAATCACGGACAGTATTATGTGACCTGCAGAGAAGACAGTTGGATTTATGTTTAGATGTTCAGTTCTGTTATGTCATTTCTGTGCAGAGTTGCCCACGTGCTAAATGTGCCCAAATGAAACCTATATTTCTGTCTCTAATGCTGACAGTGTGTATTTTTCTGATGCGGAATCAGCCACAGGATAAAGCATAGAGCTCTTACAAACCAAGGGACAGAATCACAGTGTTTATTTTAGCCATTATATCAGAATTTTAACTTTTGGATTTATGATTTGTGTGTACCTGTTCAGCTTGTGAGAAAAAAAAAAAAAAAAAAAAAAGTGGTGACGGACCACAGTACACTAAGCAGCACATCTAAGGTGACCAGATATCAATAAACCTAATGAGGGAAAATCAGTATGTTCACCTGGGACAATGTGGGACATGTTACTATTGCTGGAAGGTCCTCTTAATTACATTTAATTAATTTCCCTAAAATACTATTCCAGGGAGGAGCTCTGGGATGGTATTCTGTGGAGCTTTGGAATATTTTTCGCTGAGAGAGTATGGGGATGGAGGGCAGTGAGGCAGTGTGACTTGTGCTCTCGAGCCAGGCACAACTCCTGTCTGAAACTAAACACACAACACAGTGAGGCAGAGGTGCAGACGTGAATCACCCAAACAGGAGAGAAGAAGAACTGATATTTACCGTCGGCGAGTAAGTAAATCTACAGCATATGTGCCCAGCTAGAAGCCTGAGTGATGCCAGCGCTCAGGATAAACTTTTGGTTCCACAGAAGAGGTCCTCAGC
>CM056209.1:49268735-49283735 GCA_029692085.1 Gymnothorax javanicus
AATTTATTAAGCCAGTGAAACTGCCAATAAAATCCTGGAATTTCTGCCAGTAATATTTGTGGATTTCGCACATTTTATTCACACAGCTGAAAATTTTGCAGCATTTTTATTCTCTGATCTGTCTGGAGGTTTACCAACCACAAGCTAATCAACTCTATGTTGATACTTTACCTTCGTAAAACACTCCAATGAGGAGCTGAACTCTCAATTTGCTGGGAACAAGCTGCTCCGAGAAGAACAATAGTGTTTCCATTTGCAGTGGATGAGCTGGTGTGAAGAGACTCACGTACGTCTGTTAATTCTGTGAACTTTGTTCATGAGGAGTCAAAAATCATTTTGTCCAAGTGCATGCAAGCAATCAGCCAAAGTTTAAACTACCTGGTAAGATTTTATTTTTATTTTTTATTTTTTGCAGTGATCTATATACCAGTGATGGATTACAAATTAACAGATTAAAGAAGAAAAAAAAAACCTGGAGAAATGCATGGAAATGAGTAGTGAATGTAGATGCTTCTGTTCAGAGTTATCCTGTGTGATCACCTATGTATCCTATGATGACACATTCCTACCGTGATGGGAGGGGTCTCTTCTAGGATGACAATGGCCCAAACCCCAGAGGGCACAAGGGGCCACTGAATGGCTTTATGAGTATGAAAATGATCCCAAACTCAGTCAAAGTCACCAGATCTCAGACCTACTGAACTCAGATGGGAGATTTTGTACTAACCTGTTTGACAGTGCTTTTCTTAATCATCATCAAATCATCAGATGCGGGGATATCTCTGGGGAGAAAGGTCCTCAGTGCGGGGATATCTCTGGGGAGAAAGGTCCTCAGTGCGGGGATATCTCTGGGGAGAAAGGTCCTCAGTGCGGGGATATCTCTGGGGAGAAAGGTCCTCAGTGCGGGGGTATCTCTGGGGAGAAAGGTCCTCAGTGGGGGGATATCTCTGGGGAGAAAGGTCCTCAGTGCGGGGATATCTCTGGGGAGAAAGGTCCTCAGTGCGGGGATATCTCTGAGGAGAAAGATCCTCAGTGCGGGGATATGTCTGGGGAGAAAGGTCCTCTCTCCCTCCAGTGAAGTTTTACACTTATTGACTCAATGTTAAGGTGTGTTGAAGCTAATCTGGCAGCTCAAGGAGTCCCAGCACCTGAAGACTGGATCTGATGATTTTGCCGTTACTCAGTCACCCGTCTATATGTCAGAAGATTAAATCTCACAACTGAGAACAATAGTATGTCTGAATAAAATAATCTGATTAAGGTTAAAATGAAAGTGCTCTATTTGGGGTCTCGGTCCGATGGACTGAAGGACTGAAAATGTGTGGCCATAGCAAGAGGGAGAAGGGGGATATACGTACAGTGCCGTGAAAAAGTACTTGCCCCCTTCCTGATTTCTTTTTTATTTTTTGCCTATTTGTCACACTTAAATGTTTCAGATCATCAAACAAATTTTAATATTAGACAAAGACAAACCGAGTAAATACAAAGTGCAGTATTTAAATCATGATTTCATTTATTAAGGGGAAAAAGCTATCCCAACCTACCTAGTCCTATGTGAAAAAGTAATTGCCCCCTAAATCCTAATAACTGGTTTTGCCACCCTCGGCGACAACAACTGCAATCAAACATTTGCGATAACTGACAAGGAGTCTTTCACATCACTGTGGAGGAATTTTATCCCACTCTTCTTTGCAGAATTGTTTTAATTCGGCCGCATTGGAGGGTTTTTGAGCATGAACAGCCTGTTAAGGGTCAAGCCACTGCATTTCAAACGGATTTAAGACTAGGCCACTCCAAAATCTTCATTTTGTTTTTTTTTTAGCCATTCAGAGGTGGATTTGCTGGTGTGTTTCGGATCATTGTCCTGCAGCATAACCCAAGTGCGCTTGAGCTTGAGGTCATGAACTGAGGGTTGGACATTCTCCTTCAAGAGAGCAGAATTCATAGTTCCATCAATTACTTCAAGTCGTCCAGGTCCTGAAGCAGCAAAGCAGCCCCAGACCATCACACTAACACCACCATGTTTGACTTTTGGTATGATGCTCTTTTTATAAAATGCTGTGTTAGTTTTACGGCAGATGTAACGGGATGCACACTTTCCAGAAAGTTCAACTTTTGTCTCGTCAGTCCACAGAATATTTTTCCAAAAGTCTTGGGGATCATCAAGATGTTTTTTGGCAAATGTGAGGTGAGCCTTTGTGTTCTTTTTGGTGAGCAGTGGTTTTCGCCTTGCAGCTCTCCCATGGATGCCATTTTTGCCCAGTCTCTTTCTTATTGTTGAATCATGAACACTGACTTTAATTGAGGCAAGTGAGGCCTGTAGTTCTGTAGATGTTGTTCTGGGTTCTTTTGTGACCTCCTGGATGAGTTGTCGATGCACTCTTGGAGTAATTTTGGTTGGCCTGGGAAGGTTCACCAGTGTTCCAAGTTTTCTCCATTTGTGGATAATGGCTCTCACCATGGTTCGCTGGAGTCCCAAAGCCATAGAAATGGCTTTGTAACCCTTTCCAGACTGACAGATGTCAATTACTTTGTTTCTCATCTGTTCTTGAATTTCTTAAGATCGCGGCATGATGTGTTGCTTTTTGAGATCTTTTAGCCACTTAACTTTGTAAAACAGGTTCTATTGAAGGGATTTCTTGATTCAACAGGTCTGGCAGTAGTCAGGCCTGGGTGTGGCTAGTGAAATTGGACTCAAAAAGTGTGGTTAATCACAATTAATTCATGATTTAAGGGGGGGAATTACTTTTTCACAGAGGGCCAGGAAGTTAGGATAGCTTTTTCCCCTTAATAAATGAAATCATCATTTAAAGACTGTATTTGCATACACTTGGGTTATCTTTGTCTTATATTAAAATTTGTTTGATGATCTGAAACATTTAAGTGTAAAAAATATGGAAAAAAGTAAGAAATCAGGAAGGGGGCAAATACTTTTTCACGGCACTGTATATTGACTGAGGTCTCCTTCCTCTCACTGTTAAGGTCAGAGGAGGAGAGGAGGTGCATCGGGGGAGAGGAGGTGCATCGGGAGGAGAGGAGGAGCATTGGGGGAAAGGAGGTGCATCTGGGTAGAGGAGGAGTATTGGGGGAGGCGAGGAGCATCAGGGGAGAGGGGGTGCATCGGGGGAGAGGAAGTGCATCGGGGGGAGAGGAGGAGCATCAGGGAGAGGAGGAGCATTGGGGGGAGAGCGGGGGCATCGGGGAAGAGGAGGTGCATCAGGGGGAGAGGAGGAGCATCGGGGGGAAAGGGGGTGCATCGGGGGGAGAGGGGGTGCATCGGGGAAGAGGAGGAGCATCGGGGGAGAGGAGAAGCATTGGGGGAGAGGAGGAGCATCGGGGAGAGGAGAAGCATTGGGGGGAGAGGAGGAGCATCGGGGAGAGGGGGTGCATCGGGGAAGAGGAGGAGCATCGGGGGAGAGGTGGAGTGACTGGCCAGTGGGAGGAGCTCATTTGATGTATGTGGGGAGTGTAAGACCGTGACTGAGAACGATGTGCCGTTTCCTTGTACAGTTGTACAGGTCCTGTCAGTGTGGCTGTTATTGAGTATTATTGTTATTATTATTTACATGTATGAGTATGTGTATGTAACCTACTGTATATATCAATTCTATGAGCATATTTTGTAATTCTTTCTTTAGATATAATGTTTCACAATGTACTGCTCCTTGTCATGCTTTGGAAATACAAATGAGAGTTTTGTCATGGTGAAAAAGCACTCTAAATTTAAATTTGAGGGAAATGGATATTGTTAAATCAAAGGGAGTTTGAGTGAAGTGGGAATTTTTGTGGGAATCGTTTTGGAGAGTCCGTATAGCTGTCCTCCTCAGCTAGCAGTTCGAGATGAGAGACTGGGTCTCGCCGGGCGATTTCAGGACCGTGGCCACTGAGAATGGAAGTGCTTTTTATGGAAAAAATTATAATAATCCACTCTGAAATTTAGCTTTGGTACTTCAAAAAGCAGTGCGTTCTTTATTCATGTGCATGGAGAGAATGCACTCGAACATACTCTCTGGGATTCTCTGACTAACAAGGGTTATCTGTCTCCCTTTATAGTTCAAGATTATATTTATTTTTTTATTTTTCTACATGCTGGAATTTTTCATGGCTGTTGCATAAAACATAAATTGCATATTAAAAACACCATAAAACCTCATGCCCAATTGGCCCAATAAACTTACTCTGTCCTCCACTAATATTGGCACCCTTGGTAAATATTAAAATCAAATTCAAGACTAGAATTTTGTTAATATTTTGAGCAGGGTGCCAGTATTTGTGAAGGGCACTGTATTGTCTCTGCATGTTCCCTCATGCTTGTTCAAGTTAGTGTTGGTCTAGTGTCTGACCCCATAGTCAGTAGAAAAACTAAGGACCAAGTCACAGTGAAATCAGCCATTAACTATCTATGGGCTTGGAAGCATTTCGCCACACAGAAGTGCAGATTTCAGACTCGGCCATTTTGAAGAACTTGGAGTCTGGGTATTGCAGTCTTTTTGCTGAATCCAAGTTGTCTACCAAGTGCGTTAGACGCTAAACACAGTGCGCATACATTTTCTGGTGGGAAAATATTGCTGGCTTTTTATTTTTATGGGAAAGTTACCATTGGCTTAAAGGAAAAATGGGATTTGCTCTACAGCCAACCACAGCAATGCTAGCGAGCAGCATATCTTCAGAAGACCAGAAAGTACGCCTTGGCAAACAAGTTTGACTGCGGTAGTTTGACCCAGCCCTGACTTATCATCCACACCTTCAGTAATGACCTCCAGGTGCATAGGGGCCATGGAGGGTGAAGCACTCTGAATGAATACGCATTGACCATTAGCAGCCTTTGCTATGCGACGCATGTTGCCCTCGATACAAGCCTCATATCTCAAGGGTTTTTGCCTTGCTTTAAAAACTCCGCCCCCACCTGGAAAGTGGGATTATACTGTCGTCAAGGTAACTCAAAATTTGCGAATAAAACGAGCTTCAGCTTGCAAAAAATGCAAGTAGCTGGTCATAGAACTTGGACCAGCAGGTCGGAAATTTGAACAGGATTTCAGAGCTCCTGCTTATCTCACTTGGCATTGTGGTACTAAACACTGGTACAAATGACATTAGATAATTGTTCCCCCCGGACGGAGTAGGGCGGCTACTATGGATTCATGGTTTTCAGCGCTGTTGCTGCCACCAAGACCTGAAATTATCTTGTGGACGATCCACAGGCCACAAATTTCAACCAATAGGAGCGACCTGATATAACGCAAAACTGACGTAAATCGGGAGATTAGATGAATGAAGGGGATTTCTCGTAGACATCCGCACTTCGGGTAATAGGGCCTGTTTCACCAAGCCAATGCATGCAGCCGCAGGCTAGGCTACAAAACCCCAGCCACTGCGACACGTAAGTGATGAAGTGAATATCTGAGATGTAATTTATTATTTGGATTATTGTCTTAATTCTGGTCTTTTTAAACAGTAAATTAAAAATTAAATAAACATCATATATTTACAATATGACTCAGCAAGGTGGCGTTTGTACTGTATACTGTGTTGTTCTCGCTTGATCTTGCTCTGCCACCGTGCGATCGTATTCGAACTCGATTGCGATTTGATTTAGTTTCATGCGATGAGCATTGTGAAGCTTCGCGAAAGAAAACCATTGTGGATATGAACTTAAAAAATACCGTTAAATTCTTATCTAATCCTGTGTCCACACTTTGGAAGTAAACACTATAAATCGCGATTATTATAAGTGTTCGATTGCACGCGGATATGGGCGGAAGTTCAGTCGTCTACATTTTGACCTTTGGTCCTTCATTATCGACGATCATCTCCGCCTTGCGATGTGCCGTATTGTATATCAGGTTGCTCCCATTCCTTTGATATTGGTGGGAGCATAGGTTATGGTCAGGACATGACACCTATGGATTTTGGTTGCCATGGCCACGAAATTGGCTGAATAAAGCACAAAGTCACGCTGAAAATGTGGCCGTTTCAGTGTATGGCTTATGAACGCTCTAGGGGCCAAGAGTTTTCGAGATATGAGAAGAAGGCACCGAGGGCTTCAGCCATGCGATCGCCAGCAACCAGACTCTCTAGTTATTTGTGGTCTCTGATCAGAAAGGAAAAGCGTGTACAGTACTGCGCTGTTTCATTCTTTATACCCATTTCTCTCTCTCTCTCTCTCTCACAGCCCTCCTTTCTTTATCGGTTTCTCAACCTCTTTCTTTGTCTCTATCTTTTTCCTGTCCCATCATGTGTATTGTGTAATTTAATATACAAATGGTTGTGTAATTGCTTGATATCTGTTTATTACCTCCTCCAAAGAAGTGTGGCAGGTGGTTATGTGATCGGTGCCGTTTGTCTGTTTGTGAACAACCTGCAGGAAACAGTTTTGATCTCATTATCACCAAAATTTAACAATCGCTAGGCCTCGCCCCAGAATGAGGCCTATTAAATTTCACCTTTGTAGGTCAAAGGTCAAGGTCACAAAAAAGTCCTGAAAATTGTTGGCGCAGCTCTAGTATTATTTGTGTTTCACACATAGGTTTGCAACTATAGCTTTGCAATAGCCGGCTTGAGTGGATAACATTAATATTTTAAATATTGGCTGAATGTAAATATACTTTTTTTGTATGTACAACAATCACAGACACACATCTTCTGTATCTTCTTTGTTCTTCTGAACGTTTGAAACTTCTCCCTGGAGTTTTGAGTTTGCTTCCCTGCGGCCCCCTAGCTAGTGTCTGACTTCGTCCTGTAGTCCTGGTTGCTCTGTCTGTGCGAAGTATTTCTTCTCCCCTTGTGTCTGTAGATTGTTTGAACTGTTATCTGTGGCTTGAAATCCTGACCTTGCTCTCCTGGTTTGGTAATACCGGTTTTAGTTTCATGAAAGGGCCTGGAGCACCTAAATCCTGCTTCCTCTTTCCTGTGTGTGGTGCTTTGAGATTAATTTGGTGATTTCAGTTTGCAAAATGTAAAAAAAAAAAAAAAAAAAAACTGGCAGCATGGAAAAGCTGATTAGCATGCAGTGTGCTAACTGTCACAATCAGCGCTTGTAAATAGTGCTTCTCTCTCTCGCTGACCAAACATGTCACTACCACAACAGAGGCTCCGATAACAGGAGGCTGGGACACCAGCTTGCGTAACGGTTTTGCTGATACAGTGCCGTCGCCAAGATGCAGACGAGCCACTCGATAGGAAGAGCCTGTGTCAAGTGGAGTGAGAAGATAGTGTGTCTTACGCATGTGGGATGAGTCTTTGTGAGGCGAACAATGGCGCGTGTCACCCGACAGGCAGGGAACTGATTAGTCACAAAATAATGTGTCGCCTTGAGAGCGCTGGCAGCTTCTCGTTGGAATCTCCTCCTCGCGTTGGAAAGCCACCGTGTATCGCACACACTCGGATGCGCTTCACTCTTTAACTGCCCGATGTAGGCCATGATATTTTTATCCGCTGTCCCGTGGCGAGCTGCGCTCACTGAGGGAAGGTCGTGGTGAGAGAAACATGATGGAGAGATGTGATGTATCTCTTCCCTTAATGTGCTTCCCTCTGCTTCCCTACTGCCTCAATTCCCGGGAAAGGAGTTCCTACACATTCACTGACATTCACATTTCCAACAACAACACTCCCCTCTGGCTAAGCACATCTAGGGCACAGATAGACTTGAAATTGCTGGGAAGAGATGTGTTCACTTCGTGAAGTCAGCAATTGCTTACTATTGTGGCAGCTTCTTGAAAGGAATCCTAGATCACGCCTGTTGTGATTGATTAATTACTTATAACACATTTGTGTGATTGAGTCTGTGTCATTTTGTAATATAGAAAATATTTTTAGAGTACCATGAAATACATTAAAATTATCATGTGCTATTGAGTGGAGTCAAATCACATTCCCAAATAGACATGTAAACACATGCACACACATGCAGATGCACAGACAAGCTGGAACACTCGCCTGGGCCCAGTTTCACAGAGCAGGTTATGGAGTGAGCTGGGTGACAGTACTGAGTAACACTGGAACCACAGTCCATGTTCTAGATTTAAAGAACTTAGGACATGAAATTCAGCAGTTTTTTACGTGATAAAATGCAACAAAGCCCCTATCTTGAACAATTAGTGATGGTTTTAATATTGTGCACTTTACGCAATGTTTAAAAAAAACGCATTTTATCTGCTAAATTATCCACTTGAGGGAACGCCCCCTTTGCCTCAATCGAGAACGTTTGCCCTGGGCCAGCTCAGCCACGTGACGTTATAAGTTGTGGTTAGCCGTAGTTTACGACTCTGGTCTGAACGGAGAATATCTTAAAGAATGGACCAACAAAAATCACCGAGAGTGAACGGAAAGCGATGTGTAGTGTGGGGATGCAGTGTAACGCATGCATATGGCCATGGAATGTTTCTGTGGCTGAAAGATGCAGAGATATCGAGAAAATGGACAAAACAAGTGCAATGTACTAGTGCCGACTTTGCTGGCCTAGGCAAGCCCGGGTCACTGAAACCGATGATATGCGGCCAACATTTCGAGTATTCATGTTTCTACATATCATCATTATCATTATTACTTGCGGAACCCAAATTGTTTCTCTGCACTGCCTGTTCAACAGCCAGCCAACTCGCTGTTCAGCGTGATCTAGCCAGCTAAATAGTGAAATGATACTATTCACGGCGCTCTATTTATTTCTGTGCACTGTGTGTTTGCTAGCTTACTACCTAATAATAGCAAGCTGCATATGGTTTACCATAGACTGTATAAAAAGATGGACGCAGCACCCTGGTCCAAAAAATGAAGCCCATGCGGAAGTACCGTAAAATGGCATTCTATTTAATGGCCAGCAGATGGCGACGTCGGTGGTTGCAGAAAGAAGTTCAGTGCCATAGAAGTCTTTGAGAAAATGACCCTACTTTCCCACCTGATTCTTCATTTAAATAACGATTTTTCACATTATTTTATGGTAGCTATAGCAAGTTTCAAGTCTCCTTTGATATATCATGATGTTCATTTTTGTAAATCATGGTCCCAAGTAGACAAGAATGAAGGATAAAGCCAGAATATGCTTTAGGGGCGTGGCTATCCTCTGATCCTCGTCCGATTCGGTCAGATCCACCCCTCTCGTCCCTCCCCGGATCTTGATTCTCGCTCTCATCCAATAGAAATTACATCCGGTTTCAAAATGACAACATGGCGCAATTCAAATTGCCAAAATCGAGGCTTCCTTTATGGTATGCTGAAACCAATGGGTGACGTCACGGTAGCTTCGTCCATCTTTTTATACAGTCTATGTGGTTTACACATGTTGTGAGATCATTCACGGCTCTATATTTCTGCGCACTGCGTGTTTACTCGCTAACTATAGCAAGCTGCGAGGTACTGCTTACACGCATTGTTTCGAGAGCTCATGAAACACAGTGCACAGAAATGAATAGAGCCGCGAACATTATAATTTCACTACTGGCTAGATCAGGGGTGAGTTCAGCCACCACTAACGCTATTCTTAGCCTAATATATTATATATGGTCTTGTTAGGTAAGGTAACCAAAAGTAAGGTCTATTGAACTCACTTAAGGTTGAAAAGTGAGCAGGCTGGTTATCCAACACGCAGTGCACAGAAACAATTGTAGAACCGGAATAATAAATAAATAAATAAATATATTTATAAATAAATAAATCATTCCGCTACTTGTCTGATAAGCGTTGTACTGTTCGGGAAAGGCGGAGACATTGACAATTAGCCGTCTTCATTGCTCGAGTTTCAGGCTGGAATCTGTATGGTTCTGAATCACGTGTTAAGCTGCTTTCACACCGGACGCAAAACGATTTTTTTCGCACGACAGATCACATTCAAAGTCGATGCAAAGACGCGAATATGTTTCGCTTGTATTCGCGTCTTTGCATCGACTTTGAACGCGAAACATATTCGCGTTTTTGCATTGACTTTGAATGTGAATTTGTCGTGCGAAAAAAATCGTTTCACGTTCGATGTGAAAGCAGCTTTATGTTGAGTTTCCTCATCTTCCATAAAAGTACTCTTCTTCATCAAAATGGACAGATTGAATTGAAAATTCTGAGGAACTATTGGAATCTGACTCGGATGCCATCGTTGTTGGACGCACAATCGCCCACCGTGTGCTACTTATGACGTGACCACACAGGGGAGTGCAAGAATCGCTTTCTGTGTTGCTCAGAATGTTTGTTAATGAGGGGGCCGGGGCAAGTAACAAAAAATAGCGATTTTTGTTAAAAATTATTTTCTACATTTTTTTTTTTTTTTTTTTTAGGCAGACGATGGGAATTCTTTTAATTGTACCCTTTTATATTCATAAACTTGCTCAGTGCATGTCCTAAGCTCTTTAAGAGGGTTCTCGGCTTTTTTCAGTCAACCAGCTAACTCCGTAAACCTGCTTTGTATAACAGGGCCTTGTTTGGCGGGGATTTCTATTACAGCTGTCATTCTGAGCATAAAAAAACTGTTGTAGGGATACACTGCGAGACAGCTCATGGAGGGGTTGCGCTTAGAAACCACAGTCGCAAAGCCAAAGCACCGATAAATGACTCCAGACGAGCCCCCAATTTGCCACAAGGCCGTGACAAAAAGGGAAACGCTCACTGATTAGTTTAAGAAACAAAAATACATATTCTTTTAATTAAATTAACCTCATTATTCAATAAGGCCAACACAATTATGGGGGGGGGGGAAGTAAGTATGAGCAGTTTTGTGAGTAGATGCATGCAAATTAGGCTGAAATAATGTTGTTTGCTGGAAACTGAACAGGCACCAGTCGAAGTTAAAAATTCATCTGTGGGAAGAAAGCCCTCGGCAGGGTTTTACTGCTAAGACCTCAGAACACAGGGGCTCTCAGGTGTGCTGATGGCCTGTGGTTTACCATCGGGCACCTGAGGAGACACCCGAGAGAACGGCCCCAGCAGATGGATCAGAGGGGTCATGACCCCTCCTCAGAAAAATAGAACACAATAAAATGGATTCTTTCACCCTGTTTTACTCAGCAGTTTGCACAGAAGATTGAGCTCAGCCAAGAAGGAGAACCTATGTAAGATGTAAAATGTAAATCATTCATTTCAAATACTCTGCAAAAAATGTCTGTCTTGGCATGTCATTTAGTCTTAATATAAGACTTAAATGACTGGTTTTTCTCACTCAAGTAGAAAATACGTTCTTATTTTAAATTACCATCTGCTTTACAAGTGAAATTTTTTTATCCCATTGGAGTATCTACAACCCCAATTCCGAAATAGTTGGGACAAAGTGTAAATTGTTAATAAAATCAAAACCCAATGACTTTCAAATCGCATGAGCCAATATGCTATTTACAATATAACATAGATAACATTTCAAATGTTGAAACTGAGACATTTTACATTTTTATCCACAAAATGAGCTTATTTCAAATTTTATGGCTGCAATAGGTCTCAAAAAAGTTGGGACTGGGGCCTGTTTACCATGGTGTAGCATCCCCTCTTCTTTTTAACACAGAGTGGAAGTGTCTGGGCATTAAGGAGACAAGTTTCTTGAGTTTAGCCGTTGGAATTTGATCCCACTCTTGTTTAATACAGGCTTCCAGCTGCTGGAGAGTTTTGGGTCTCCTTTGACGGACTTTTCGTTTGATTATGCGCCAAATTTTCTCAATCGATGAAAGATCAGGACTGCAGACAGGCCAGTTCAGCACACGGACTCTTCTACTACGAAGCCATGCTGTTGTAATAGCTGCAGTATATGGTTTTGCATTGTCCTGCTGAAATACACAAGGCCTTCCCTGGAATAGATGTCATCTGGAGGGGAGCATATGTTGCGCGGAAACCTTTATATATCTTTCAGCATTCATGGTGCTTTTTAAAACATGCAAGTGTCCCACACCATATGCACTAATGCATCCCCATACCATCAGAGATGCTGGCTTTTGAACTGAACACTGATAACAGGAGGGGTGGTCTTTCTCCTCTTTAGCCCGGACACGACGCCCATGATTTCCAACAAGAATGTCAAATTTGGACTTGTCTGACCACAGGACACTTTGCCACTTTGCTACAGTCCATTTTAAATGAGCCTTGGCCCACAGAACACAGCGGCGCTTCTGGATCATGTTCAACAATGGCTTCCTTTTGCATGATAGAGTTTTAGGTGGCATCTGTGGATGGCATGGCGGACTGTGTTTACAGACAGTGGTTTCTTGAAGTATTCCTGGGCCCATTTAGTAATGTCAATGACAGAATCATGCCGGTGAGTGATGCAGTGGCATCTGAGGGCCTGAAGATCACGGGCATCCAGTAAAGGTCTTCGGCCTTTTCCCTTACACACGGAGATTTTTCCAGTTTCTTTGAATCTTTTGATGATGTTATGCACCGTGGATGATGAGACCTTCAAAGCCTTTGCAATTTGACGTTGAGGAACATTGTTTTTTTAAAGTATTCCACAATTTTTTTACGCAAGCCTTCACAGGTTGGAGAGCCTCTGGCCATCTTTACTTCTGAGAGACTCCGCCTCTCTAAGACATCCCTTTTATAGCCAATCATGTTACATCCCTGATGACAGTTAACTTAATTACTTGCTAAATGTTCTTTCAGCTGATACTCATATATTTATTAGTTTTTCAGCCCTTTATTGCCTGTGTCCCAACTTTTTTGAGACCTGTTGAAGCCAGAAAATTTGAAATAAGCTCATTTTGTGGATTAAAATGTAAAATGTCTCAGTTTCAACATTTGAAATGTTATCTATGTTCTATTGTGAATCACATATTGGCTCATGTGATCTGAAAGTCATTGCATTTTGATTTTATTCACAATTTACACTTCGTCCCAGCTATTTCGGAATTGGGGTTGTAGAAATAAGTCAAAATTATCTCATTCCATTGGCAATGTTTTGTCTTACTGAGAAAAAAGTTAATAGGAATAAGTGTTTTAACCCTCGTCCAACCAAAAACGTTAGCAGATATGATCTAATGCTTCTGGGTAATTGTTTATTCATCCTTTGCGCTCATTTTCATGAAAAAAACGATGAGGGTATCTCACCCCCCGGGGGTAGGGTAGGCCGACAAAGTCGAAGGGTGGGGGGGGTGGTTGCCACCAGCGTCAATTTTTGCCTGTTTTTGATACAAAATATGCTTACAAATTAGTTGCAAATAGTATGCTATTATTATGTTTCATGCTCAATGAACTTTGTAGACCACACTGATTGTCATCCTTATTGATTTATTGATGTAGCTTGTCCTTGTATTAGTAAATCTTGGAATTACAATGACCAGCAGTGACTAGTAACCTTGAAGTGATCTTCACCTAATAATATTAGAAGTAGATGACCGACATACTTTTACTTGTGTGTTTGACTGGTTACTGTACTGTATACTATTTTTATACTGTGCTATAGGCGTACTATTATACAAGTTCGTAGAATTATTCATAAAGTTGTTCTCATAATTCAGAGATAAACCTTTTATGCAAGTGTGTAACATTTTGAAGATATTTGTACATCTGTCCGGTGAACTTAAATCATCATTTTGCAAGGTAAGTTGATTTTTATTGTTCATATTCTTATACATGAAAGTAAAATGACTTGCATTATGGGTGTTGTGTTTTGGGTCTGTTGGGTGGATAAATGTGGGATTATGTGGGTGTATATGTGAAGTTTGTTGTGTTAGTGGTATGTGGGTGTGGGGTGGGTGTGAGTGTGGGTGTGGGTGGGGTGTGTACGTTTTGGGTGGGAGTATACGTTATACAATATTACTTGATACTACAATATTAATTGTAGTATCAGTAGTTTTAGAGGTTACAGAAAGTTACTTATATTTAGCTAAAACTAATAAAAATATTAAAAAAACATGGATTTTTGTCATTTTGATGTTTTTTCCTAATATGGTGTTAGTTGTGACGTCACTATGACGTCATAATGTTGAAATGTGTTTTATTTGTACTTGATTTGAAGAGAGGACATCTGTAGCTGTACACTGATACCAAACAAGATGATGTTTATCGCTTCATTTCGAAATAATCGGGGGGGTCGGGGTTGTAGTAGAAAAACCCTTGGTGGACGAGGGTTAAGTCTCAATACAAGATTAAAGTGCTGGGTAAGGTGGCCTTATTTTTCAGTTTTTGTAGTGTAGTGAAATATAAAATATGCCCATGTGGAAAAATACAGCATTAACTTCAATTACATTTATTTGTCTTAACCCATGAGAACTCGGACCCATTTTCCCTCAGCAGAACATTATGGGGGAAATCAAATGGACCAACCAGAACAAATTTCTGAAAATGATCAGTGAGTCGTATGTCACTATGGTCTCTTATGGGTTAATGTCTTTTTTGCTCATCACACCTGACTGTAAAATGTTTTCAGGTTTAATCCAGGAAGTCAACCAAATAAAACCTCTTCCCTTTCAATAAATTCTTGAGATTTTGCAAAAATCACTCCAAAAGGTCCAAAAAAATCATCAGCTACTCATTGGTCACTAAAGTAGGATGCTGGTAAAGAATAGCCGCCTTCTCTGAGAAGAGGAAGCAAAAAAGGTTGTGTGTTTAATAAACTGCACTCCTGAGCTGTCAGCTCATAGCAGTGATGAAATATTTACAGTTTAACCATCTATCTTTAATCCCATAGACCGGGCCAGGATTAAAATAAGGAGTATAGAATGTTCAAAAGGAGACCATCCCCTCCCTCTCTTTCTCTCCTCCTATTTCATCTTTCCACTGTCTCTCTCTTTTTAATTCACATTTGTCCACCCTTTACCATGCTGTGTCTTTCATTGTTTCTCTGAATCTTTCTTTCGCTGATCTGCATCGTCTTTCCCTTCATCTCATACCCTGTACTCTTTTGGCAGTAAATCACTTTCTAATTCCTGTATCTGGCGTTCACTCTGAAACCTTGTAAACCAGGGGTGTCCAGGCTTATCTGAGAAGAGCCTGTGTGTTTGGGAGCAGATTTTTGTTTTAGCTCTGCTCTGCTGCAACCAGTGTTATTGACTAACTAACTTAATCCAAGTCCCCAGACAACATCTGGATAAGAAGGATCAG